>VZSZ01010131.1:958709-997094 GCA_013398815.1 Ibidorhyncha struthersii
AAGGGAAGGGAAGGGAAGGGAAGGGAAGGGAAGGGAAGGGGTTATTTAATCTCTGCTTTTCTATCAAATTGCTTTGCTGCTTATCAATGTATCAGAGATGAAAAAAATAATAATCTCATAAATTAACTACAGGAACCTGGATTCAGTTCCTGTCTGTCATGGTGACTTTCTGTGTGACCTTGGGCTAGCTGTTTCCTCATCTTAAAAAGTAGTATCAAAATATATTCACGCATTTTTGGCTGAAATAAATCATTAGCTCATCAGACAAGCCTTGCCTGTCACTATAGCCATGTATGCACATACGGTCCTGATCTCAACTGATGTCTCTAGGTGCTAATGCAATGCAAAGACTCTGCAATCAAAAGTTTGCCATCAACTGTGCTAAATCAATTGTTTTGTGCAAAACAAAAGCTTTGAGAATCCCATGACAAGTAAGTAAATAGATAAATAATGAGCAACCCACCGCATTTCAGATCACGTTGTTTTGGACGGGAACAAGAATTTAGTAATGGTGGGAATAGCAGCCCTGAAACGTCTCCTTTCTAAAAGCTCCCCTTGAAACCACACTTTGCATTTTATTTCTAGAGCACAGCAACAATGTACTAATAATAAAACATATTTTCACCTGACCAACTTGCCACTTGAGGATTCTAGCCATTTATGAGATGTGATAATCTCTTAACTAATTTTCTCAATTAAAGGGCAAGCGCTCTACTCCACTGTAAACCGGATTTAGCTCACAGAGCTGGCTGAGGCTGAACCAGGAGTGTGCCACATCCAACCCACTTCAGATAGTTCTAGAATAGCAGTTCTCAAATGCCTCAGGGCAACTATACTTGGCTATTGGGAGCTTTGTGTACGTCCATTGTACTTCCAGATAATCCACATTATAACACTCTGACAAGCCAAACCATAGTCGCCATGGATTTGTATTGGATCTGCTGCTGAACACAACTGCTGGTCTGCAATTTTTGATGAAATCTCCTTTTCTGTCATGCATGTGAAAATATTAATTTGTTGAAACTGGCACCAGTCACAGAAAACACGTCAGCTTCAGCCTAAACTTTTGTCAGAAAAAAGCTTTCTGGCTGCAATTATGTGGCTGTGAAGCAGAAAGTCACTCACCCCAAAAGACCTGGCTGCTTGGTGACCAGTGAGGTCCTCCTGCAGCTGTATAAATAATGAAATATTCATTTGGCCAGAAAAGAGACAAGGTCTTTAGTCGCATGGTTAAAAACTAATTTGGGACATGAAAAATCCACACACCAAACTCCTTGCTTCAATAAACATGTATTTATTCACATAAGGAGCTTGGGCACTGGAGGGTGAGAGAGAGGGACTTGCCTCAGGGAGCCCCAGGATGATCTTGATATCCAAAGTGGCTTTTCTGAAAATCAAATCATTCTAGTGGCACAACATGTACATGCTCTTTTCCATCCTCTTCTTAAGAGGTCTTGGTTTGACTTCGGTAGGATTTTTTTTTTAAAATCCTGAAGAGTTTTGTGGAGACAGGAAAACCATTTCCCACCCAACTCTACACGGCATCCATCACCACAGAAGCAGACACTCAAACACTAATGGTGCCTGTAAAGCATAAATTGAACTTTGCTAAGCAAAATTAAACCAATTAATCATAGGCCAAAACTTCAGAAAAAAACCCAGAAGTCTAACAGTGTGCTGCGAAAGCTGCCAACTTCTGGGATTTGCAGGAGTCTCACAGGACCAGAGTGTTACTCTCCTTCTGCAACAACTACGTTGAAAACAGAGCTTTAAACAGGGCCACTAGTGTTATCGTTTAAAGGGTCATACCTGTCTCAAATATATGCAAATTAACTCAGACTCAAGTTGGGTTTTTTTGCTTTGTGGAAGTGTTTTGGTAAAATGGGGACAGAAATTCCCTGAGGGTGTATTGTTTTATAGTTTGCCAGGACTTTCTTAGTCTTGCCCTAGTCTTCTATTGAAGAGAGATATCTTCTTAGACATCTCTGCTTGCTGCTCCTCCTTTCCTCGTGATAAGAGCTATCACACATACACACACAAATGTACAAAGATGTGACAGGTATACACCTGGGGAAATTTTCAGACCTTCCCAGCTCTAGTTGCCTTTAAATGAGTCTCCCGTGACTTTCAACAGTTTATCTTTTCCTATTGGCCATAACGAGAGCCTCAGTGGTTATACTTGCAGGTATAAATATTCTCCTTGAAAAAGTCTTGGCTTTTTCGGACTGGACAGATGGATTGTGTGTGGACCCAGAAAGGCAATGTCCTTTCAGGGATGCCTTTTGTATAGGTGGTGGCAAGCCAGTTTGTCTCGAGGAAGGCGGAATTCCCACCATTGCTCTCGTGATAGGTAGCACTGAGATGCCTGCCTGTTAACCGGCTGCAAACAGTTGCATATGTGGTTTCTGGCTAAAGGGTCTCCATGCCATAATTCATTTGCCAGGAGAGTCCCTTATTTTCTGGTTCAAATGATTCTGGATTTCAACCTAGCTTTGCTGTTGTGCAATACAGAGGTATTCACCTTTACAGTCCCTCCCTCCCCCCAGAAAAAAACATCCTCTCCTGCTCCTTAGAGAGATACGCAGACTTTATCATCAAAGAACAGATCAAGAGATTTGGCTCAAATCAGCAGAGTACACCATGTTGTTAAAAGGGAGAAAAAAAGAAGAAAATCTTCATTTATGAGATTTTTTGGCTTCTTGTCAGGTTTAGGTTGATGATTGCCAAGTGCCTCATGAAGGATGCTTTGGACATTATTCAGGGATCCTCCTGAAAGCAGCATGTACCAGAAAACACATTCCACATCCCAGTCAGTTTTGCAGACTCAGGATGTATTAGATGAGCCTTTCCACTCTGAGATAAATCCAACAAAGAATTATTCTGGGATGTATTTTATCCTGGCAGAAGCAGTGGTGGCTTCAGGTAACTGAGGTATTCAAGGGACTTGCATTTTGGTCCAGACTTTAATCCAGTTTTACTTGTTTGAGAGGGTACTGCTTCTCTGTTCTGTCCATACCCAGTAATATTTGTCTCTTAGGGACATAATTTAGTGGTGGACTTGTTAGTGTTAGGTTTACAGTTAGACTTAATGATCTTAAAGGTCTTTTCCAACTTAAATTATTCTATGAATCTATAATTCTGTGATTCTTTTGTAAAGGGCTTGCAGGTGAAAAATGCAGTGTAGTATGTAACCTTTAATAATTCTTTTGAACTACATGTACTGGGTTGAAACTTTTTTCTAAACTCAGAAGGTACAAGTTATGGTGTGAAAGAGAACTGAAGTGGAAGGGACCTTGAGATGCCATCTAATCCATCCCTTGCCTAAGCCGTGCCAGATGCTTACATAGCCTCTTCTTAGAAGCACACTTTACATTTTTAAGAAAATTACCCAGTATTTATCTACACTTAGCTGTAGAAAGTTTTCTTAAACTAGATCTTTTCATCTGGATATTTGTTTTCTTGTATTGTCTGTGGTGATCATGTACAGTATGCACTCATGTCCTTTTTTGCAGCAGTATTTTCACACCATAAACTGTAAGACTGTCCCTCAGCCCTCACTTCTCTTGGCTGAACAAGTCCCACTTCTTCAACTTTCTTTTTGTGGACACTTTTTTGAGATTTCTATCATTTTCATCTCCTTTCACTGGACTTTTTTGCTGCTCAGACAAATGTATGGTGTGCCAAATTGGCCATGGTACTTCTGCTAAGGTATTAATCAGGAGTAATGAATGCTTCTGACGTGCACATCTGTCTGGTTACATGTCCCAATACGATATTTTTTCGCTGTACTATATTGTTGCAAGTTTAGGCCCAAACTTGCTATTATCTTCAGACACAGGCAGAACTCCTCCCCATGATAATGCAGTTGATTGCTCCCCAGTGGGCTCTTCATAGTTGCCTTTCTTATTTCAGAATATCTACAAAGATCAGTTTGAATGCTACAAACCTATATTTTTTCCTACGTGTTTACAAGCTCTCCTTGCTTGCTGTGATCTGAAACATTAGGAAGTAGGGCTTATTCCATCCTCCCAGTCATCGATGAAATATTGAACAGAATCAGACCAAAATGTGACCACTGCCAATTCTCATGTGGAACTAAATTCTCATTTTTCACTAAAAAAAAAAAATCCTTGTAGCACATCCACTTCTAATACAGTTTCATCTAAGCCTAGTTTTGTTAAAAGGTTGATGTCTCAGAGCCTTTCAAAAGCCTTACTGAAGTTAAGGAATAGGGTTCACACTGGGAATTTATCATGGTCCCAGAATTATCAAAGGTAACTGTTAACAGAGTGCTTCTGCTGATTTCTTAAATACTCTAAGAGGAACCACATCAGACTGCTGTTTTGAAAACATCTAACTGGTCCAAACAATTTCTTACCATACCTTCCTTGTTTTGCTGATGGTTCTCACTCCTTCAACCCTGGTATTAATTTTGTTAGTCATCGAATTGCAGCTAATCTTCCTAGGGAAGACTAAAGCAAAAAGGCGGTAAATGTTTCAGCCTCCACCATCAGTTATTTTCTTTCTTTGTCCATTAAGTAATGGTCCTGCATTTACATTTCTTTTAGTGACAGAACTGCTTTCGGCAGCTCCCAGCCCCTCCTCCTCCTTTCCCTTTGCCATCCCCCTTTCCCTTGCATTACCGCTCATTTGTGCCAGTACGACAGTTTGCAGGACCGCATGGTGAACAAATTAACTGATTCAAGTTAAAAATAAACATGTTTTGCTGGGTTATTTCTTCATGCTCTTTCCTTCCTCTTCTTATTATTACTAATGCCCCTACCCAATATGCTTTTATATTGCTGTAAATCCTTTGCATAACATTTTGTCCTTTCTGATTTCGTCCCCATGTGCTTATGCTTATATTATTTCCCACTGATTTGACCTACCTTCCACTTTCTCTGTAAATTTTTCCTGAATTTCATAGAATTGAGATGATCATGTATCAGACAAGCTCTTATTAACCTTCCTACACCTTCCACATGATAATTCGAGCCCCACAATTGTCTCAGTCAGCTTTTTGGATCTTTTCCACCTTAGTTCTTCCCATGAGATCTCATCTACCAATTAGCTGAATTTATTGACTTATCCTTTCTTAAAGCCTCTCTGCTTTTTACTTTCTGCTTCTCTTTCATCTCACCCTCTTCTCAGTGTCTTCCTCTTTTATTTTCTCAACCAATTCCTATCTATTGGTTAGAAGAGCACCTACAAGAGCTTTTTCTCATGTCAATCATCCCAATTTGGGGGGATAAAAAACAGCTCCCAGAGCAACCCAAGAAATTCTCTGTTCCTGATGTGCTTCTGTCCTGGCTGATGTTTGGTGTCAACATCTCCCACTGACAACAGCCCCTGGGGTCTGAAGTAGTTCAGTATCGCCTCACTCGCCTGCTTTGATGGTCACCACCAGCCCATCCCACCTCTCTGTTGGCTACAAGATGGATTCAGCAAGTCCATCTCACACTGAATTCTGGCTCTGAGAGCTAATGATATGTCCTTGATCTATAAACCACATCTTTTCTCTTTTCCGCTGTCCTCTCTGAACAAACCGTACCTTTTCACATCAATATTCCAGACATGTGAACTAGCCGAGCAAACCTCTGCTAAGCCAATTAAGACATAATTCTAATTATGTATTAAGATTCCCAGTTCCTCTGGCTTATTCCCTATACATCTTACATTAGTGTACGACCATTTAAAGTGTTCAGAAGATTGACCCAGTGGTTTTCTTTTTATCTCCCCTTTGTCTCTTTATGTTTGTACTCCCCTGTTCCTGAAAAATTTAAGTTCACCTGTATCATCCTCATAACTGGTAAGCAAAGTACTGGGGTCATACGTATCAGTTTTGAGGTAAATAATAGCACTCAAATATTGCGCTATTAAAATACTAAAACATTATTAAGCACTTGAATTTTGCAAAGGAAGATATTTTCTGTGAAACAGGAGCACAGCTACTGGGTGTGTTGATAAAGCTGTAACAAGAATGAGTGAGACAGATAGGTATTAGTCAGTAGGAAAAAAACATCCACAAACGAAAATCAGACAAACTAGGAATGAGTCATGTAGATGATTTCTCATTAATAGAGAATTTTCCAAATCATGTTAGACCATCCCCACACCTTATCCCTACCCCAGGCTATCACAACACTCGGTATTACTTTATTCGTGAATAAGGGAGGGCTTTTATGTCTTGGAGAATATGTTTATAAATTGTCTTGAATAGGCAAATTCCAAAGGACTTCAGACTGCTGACAAAGCAGCCTCTCCCTATATTTCCTACATTAAATATAAAAGACTTCCATTGCTTTCTTTCATGCAAATCAGTACCTGTACTATGCGTGTATGTACTCAGGCACAGAGATACACAGCCAGCAGATCACCTATAGCTTCCTGAAAGTTGCAATGAGACAAAAGAAGAAAAAAGATGACATGTTCAGCTATAAAAAAGGGCCACGTTACACTGCAGCTGTAATAACAAATGATAATATTTTACTTAGAATTTCCATAGCACTTTCCATCCATCATAGGCTTGTATTTTGGCAGCAACTTTCTGTGCATCAGTGTTTTTTCTTGCTGGTATTCTCCAATGCAGAAAACCTTTAATTCTAAACACCTTAAGTGTCCTTTGGTCTCCTGGAGCATCTGGTATTGGTCGTTATTAAATAAGATACTACAGGGCCCACTGTTATCCTACAGAAATGCTGTTAATATGAATCAGGCTATAAAATCTGGGTTAGAACAAATACATCGGTAACAGAGGCTTCAGTTCCTCTGTGCTTCTGGTCTCCACTGAATTAGATAGAATGTCATTACGCCCATTTTACATATGGAAAACACAGAGGAAATCCCTAAGAAATAAAATCCCAGTCACCTCAGTTTGTCAGTATTCAGTTTGTGAAACCTTGAGGCTGATGATCCTTACATTTAATGAAAGAGACGTAGTAATCTTACACTGGGCAGTCAAAGAAAAAAGCACTGAAGACTGGAATTACACAAAATCACGTAGTTGTAAGGAACAGACTAACTATGAGTGTGAAGGCTTTTTTTTTTTTCCAGTCAGATAGGCAGCTCCAATGGGAGATAGAGATCTTATGGATCCATGAACTATAGAAGAGCCCTGAGAATCTAAAGTCAGGCTGCTTGGTGAAACACCTGGAGTTAAGGAGGGTGGATCCAGCCTTAGATGACTCACGCAGACATGGTGGCAAAGCCAGGACTAGAAACAGCCTCTCGGCTCCCTGCCCACTGCTGTAATGATCAAACCATGTCTCCTGCAGAGCAAAGCCTGCAGGAGGGATACGCGCCCAGGTACTTGCCGCACCTTCCAAACCACTGCCAAACCTGGACACCCGATTTACTACGCGCCATCCCTACCAATAAGCATCCTCCTTAGAGCCATAATTGCAAACGTCATTAAAAAAATAAAGGTTTCAAATATGCAATAGAGAAATAAGTAGCCTCAGGGGGTGGGAGCCCTTAAATCATGGTCACTGTCACGCGAAAGTGGATGGGTCATCTCCCATACAAATAGCGAAGTAGCAGTACTAATAAAATGAGGCCTGCTCACAGCAGACACAGGCATAGCTTTCAGCCCACTCTCCGTGATAATAGATGTAGTAACGTTTTGACTACCGCCTCGTGTTTACTGTGGGTGTTAGCCGAGACATTTCCATGTAAATAAAACATTTATCAAGCTCACAAAGATGTCTGCAGAGCAATTATTGCACAAGAGTGGTGAGCACTGGAGAAGCAGGCTCATTCATTCATTCCATGTACCTGCTCAGGCTTGTTGCAAAGGAGGATGCCGCTTTGACGGATCTTGGAATTAGGTCAGATCTCCTGTGTAGAAGCTGTGTGGGCCAAGGAATAAGGCTTGGCATCAAGAGACCTGGTTTCTATTCGCATAGCTTCTGCTGAGTTACTGTATGGCCTTGAGCAACTCACTTTGCTGCTCCATGATGCTGTTTCCCACCCATCTGTAAAATGGGGTTAATGGTACTTATCAGCCTTCGTAAAGTACTTTTGTGATGTAGGGATGAAAATTATGGTGACTGTTAATTGTTTTCACTCTCTCCATGGAGAGAAGCTCCGTCCCTTCCAGGAGTGCAAACCCATGCACATTTTTCTGCTGGTTACAGTGTTTAAGTTTTCATTTGCATTGATGGCAGCACCCTTTCCTCTAATTTTTCATAAACGTGATGTGCAACACCTGAGATCGAGACTCTCTGGGGCTGGGTACTATACAGCCTCATAGCAATGATGGGCGGCGCAACAGAGTTTACAATACAGAGATGTTAGAACAGGGTAGTGGGAAACAAGTGATGTTCACAGGAACTGAGAGCAATAAGAGTTTGAGTTGCCTCAACAAGGTCAGGAGGATATGTTTAAGAAGCTGTGATGAAGCTCACATCTCCTGGCCTCCAGGTTAGTGAATTAGCCACAAGAACTTCCTTCCTGTCTGCCATAAAGTCCTTCTGGATTAATAATAGACATTGACAGGAAACTTTTCTTCGTGGTTTATTTTTCATTTTCACAGTATTCATGCTCCCCAAATAACTGTTTTTCCTACAGAACGATCACTGACAACATGCAGTAGTGGAGTAAGTATATGAAATTTCTCAGTTATTGGAAAAGAAGGGCTTCAGAAACCTTACCTTATTAGCACATTAATTGCAGCTGTCACAGACAGCAATTATTTGCTCAATTTTCCTCAAATTCATCGTTTTATTAAAAAAACAATCCAAACCCAAAACCGCAGTAATGAATATTCAGAGTATCCCTGGCACTTGAAATCCTGTTCTCATTCCGTAGCTGGCTGTGGCTTCCTCCTATCTGAACACCTTGCACACCTTTCAGGCACGTATGATTGACGGCTGTCCTGCATGCATAGCAAAACAAAGTTTAATCCCCCATATCACAGACAAATGTACTTTGACAGCTTCAGTGCTGAGCGGCACACCATGCCATCCACACAGAACAGGTACCCTCTAGATCAAACACCAACTTGTCTCAACTCCAGTGGACTTTGCAGGTTCATCTGCAGCCACCTGGGCAATGAAAGCCATCTAGAGCTATTGGTCTTGCAGCAGTGGAGAATTGGGAAATATTGCAAGTAATTTCTGTGGTTGTGCTTCTCCTTTAGCTAAATCAACTAAAAAACTTCAGGAAACCATGTTCCTCACCTTTAGCGTTTCACTGACTCCAGCCCTCTAAGCTGTTTGTCCTCATATACTCCATTAAGGGTGGAGAGTGCAGTCCAGGAGCATTACAGCATCTCCGGGAAACAGGCAATTCCTCCAGACCTGAGGGATCTCAGTACTCCAAACCATTCTCAGGAGCCTGAATGTGGTTCTTAACAAACTCCATAAGACATCCTTGATGTATGTATATGTGTGTCTGTGCGCGTGTGTATATATACATGAATGAGCAATATTACAGCCTTTACACTGAGAAAAGGTAAGTTCAAGAGATGATGGATTAAGCTGTAAACAGTCTGTAGGGAGGGATCAATATACAGTCTGTAAGGAGGGATGAATATATGCCCATTGTTGGGGTGCTGAGGAAGCTGTGTACTTTGTCCACTTGCATCAGGCTGTAAAGGTGCAGGCAATTCCAACTGAGTAACACTGAGCTGGTACAGTATAAGCAAAATCAGTTTGTTATGATAGAATATTTAGTATCATTATTTAGATTAGTGCATTTTATTACTAGTCAGTGCTTTTATGACCATCTAATGTAACCTTCTACATATCACCTAGCAATTTATGTAGCTTCATAACTAAGCTACAGCATATGTTTTGGAGAGACATCATGTCTTGATTTAGAGCCTTCAAGTCATGGAAAATCTAACACCTCCATTGTAAATTGTTCCCAAGGTTCATTACTCTTGTTGCTAAAATTTGCACCTTATCTTTAGTTTGAATCTGTCTGGCTTTGACTTCCAGTCACTGGATCTTGTTATATCTTTGTCTGAGAGATGAAAGAGCCCTATCCTGTTGAAAACCATCTTCCTGCGTAGGTACTTACACAGTGTCAGCAAGTCTCCTCTTAACCTTCTTGCCAACAAGCTAAACACACTCAGTGTCAAAATTATTCTTTCTTTGGGTGGGAAAATGGATGGTACCAAACTCAGGCAACTACCTGTGCCTACTTGCCTGAGCATCCTTCTGTAATCAGTGGAGGCTCCTCCAGAAGGCAGTTTAACTAACCTCAAATGTGAACATCCCCTGAAGGTGTCTGTCTCTCTCAGGTAACTGTTTAACTCTTCTGGGGCAAGTATGACCTTTACTGGGATGCCTCATTTAATTGACTGAAGTTTGGTGAGATCTCCAGCCTTTAAATCATCTTTTATCTCTTTCTGAAATCCTTTCTATTTTCTCAGCAGCTTTTTCAAATGATAAACATGAGAAAAGGAGAAGCGTGTCAGGCGCAGCTTGCCTCAGTATCCTAACACATGGTTAGCGATGCCTCCATCATCCTGTTCAACTTGCCTGCATTTGACCAAGAGTGAAATTAGCCTTGTCTCTCAGCCATTATCTCCACATTCACAGTTCATATTCAGTACATTGTCTGCAATGACCTTTCGGTATTTTTTCAGAGCTTCTGTTTTCCGGAATACAGTCCCACATCCCCTAAGGCTCAGAGATACAGAATTTTCAATTTGGGGTTATATTAAAATAGATTTGTAGTGTACTCGGAGCTGCCAATCAGGATCAGGGCCTCACCACGCAAACACACAGTGAGAGACAGTCCCTGCCCTGAAGAATTTACACTCTAAATTAGACAAGACAGACAGTAGTAGTGTGTGGGGGCGGTTAAATGGAGACACTGAAAAGTGAAGGCCACAAGGAGATTTGAGGTTTGCCAGACCTTCCCACCCCACTAGCTTATCAAAGTGATGTATGAGACTTGTTTTGCTGATACCCACTGCATGACTCCATCTCAGCATCCTTCTTGCTGCAACCCCACATGGCAGCAGGTGCAGGGCCGCTACCATTTAAGCAGCTCTGTCTGACCCATATCCAACAGGAGCTTAAATATATTTCAGCAGAAGCACACTTTGGATGGGCTCCGTGCTGCAGGAGGCCCCAGGGGTAAGAGCACGGCCAAGAAGAAGCTTCCTGCCAAAACTTCTCCCAGGCACAGACATAGTTCATGGTTGTGGCCAAGACCAAACCATGGTTCACCAATCCCTGATAACAATGTCTAGCTCTCCAGTGGCTGGGTTTCTTTGCTGTTAGTGTTCAACAGGATGAGAAACCAGGCAAGGGTAAAATTATCTCTAAGGAGCAAAGCAAATGTACAATATGAAGTTCTGCGCATGCCCTTGCCAGCGCGAAAGCTGGTCCACCTGTCTTCTCACACTCTCCAGGGTGGCTACCCAGGTTTTCTTCACACTAACTCTTTCCAACAGGAGGAAGGGTTTGAAATGTATTCTAGAGATCTAATTGAACTTTAAAGGTTTTTGAGTATATTTAAGCTATCTGTGTCAGCACTGACTTTCTAGCTGAATAGTTTGCAGCCCTACAGCAAGAGGCGCAGACACAGGACAACTGCTGGGAATGGAGGGTAGAGTTTTCATGAGTTTTTGAGCCATCCTTTTGCTTTGGGCAGCTATGCAGCTTGGGGGTATATGAACAAGCTGGAGGTAGGATTTGCATGGTATAGTTTTCCATAGGTACATTCTGCTTCAGTTAAAGTCCATGTAACTTTTTTTGGCCTTAGCAGGAAAAGGAAGATTTGACTTTTGTTTTAATCTTCCATATTCTGTCATTGCCCAGTTTTTATTCCCCTGTAGGTTGAGCTGCTAAGAAAACAAAATAATAATAATAATAAACAAACAAACAAACAAAAAAAAACCCTGGTTTGGCAATCGATTCCAGCCACTGCATGAGCAGTAAGTACTTTCTCGGGAAGAAAATAATTTAATTGAGGTGTTTAAACACACTGTAAAATCATTTCTAGAAAACAACATACAGCATTTGGAAATGGATTCTCTATGGAGAGAGCCTGCAAGATGCTGAGCAAATTCACTTCTCACTCATGTCCGTGGGAGCTGAAGACAATCAAAGCTTAATCCAGCATTAACAGAAGTCAGGAGCAATAAACCAAGGCATTCAGCACCTTCTAGCAGGTATTCAGCTCCAGTGCTGCTGGTTTCTGCATATTGATCTAGCTTATAACCAACCATGTCTTGCTCAAAAAAAAACTACCTCTGTTAAACATGTCCTTTCCTTTCACAGCTCCTAGCACTGACTAGATTTTCACTGCGACATTGGGGTAAATTGGCCAAGTATTTTCAAAACAGGTCTAAAGGGTAAAGCCAGACTTTCTGTTGCCATGTCTGGGTTAGGGTCAGGAACTATGTTGATCTTGATCCTGTGCCACCATCTAAGCTGTAAGGCTGAAATGCAGAATGGGAAAAAGCAAAACCAGAAAGAAATAAAGCAGAAAACTGCAACAAGGATGTGTAACAGGCTGAGAGTGGTGGTGGGAAGAGCAAACAGGGACTAGCAAAGGTAGATAAAGTGAATCTGGGCCATGTTATACGCTATGAGACACCAGGCACTGGAAGGGCAAATGGGAGCTAACGCCTCTCCTTTACCTTACAGAAAAATATAAGTATCAGTTAATTAACTTTCCTCAAGGACAAGGGGACAAAACTGCTGAACACCTCAAAGAAGAACACAGAAATTAACTTCTTTGCTTCTAGTCAATATGCCACAAAAACGTGAAAAATGTATATATTTTTATAATATGTTTATTATAATTATTTATACGTATGAAAAATAAAATCATAAAGATAAAAACATCTAAGCACTCTCCACCTATGGTACCGCATGAAATAAGCAGTCAAAAAACTCAATCCCCTGCCAACGAAACCTGAGTATTTAATGCATACTAAATAAAAGAGACAATAAATGTCTCACAGGCAAGCTTCGTTTTGGATTTTCTGTGTTTTTCAGTGTTTGACTTTGAAGCATTAACACCATTCTGCCAGGCTGGCTTGGGATGTATTCTGGTTTTTGGTAGCAATGTCATCTTTCTGAGTAAAGGGCCTCTTTGCCTTGTGCTACTCTTGGGGAGAAAAAGAGAAAAGAGAGATAAAACCAGATGTTCTGGGTACTAATCTGATTGCTTAACGTGTTTTTGGAAGATGCTCTGATACTGTGATGATCCAAGCTAAATGAGAACTTGCAGATAAGTGGAACTGAGCCCCAGGTTGTCAGTAATGAACTTCAACTAACTCACACTGGGCCTAAGCCCAACAGCACTGGGCACTTTTACCTACCACAGAAGGCAATGATAAGACACAAGTACGCTCATCTCCCTGCGGATCCAAGATATGATACCACTTGCAGGCAAAATTACATTAGCTGCTTACTGTGCTGCAAATTTTAATGGTTTATAAGCAACGAGAAATTGCCACATTGTAAATTTGGGATAGATGACAGAGAAATCCGACAGACTTACGGGGGATATTCCCTTCGCTCTCGGCTGAATTATACTTTATTAATATCCTGCTTTCTCTTTGTTTACAGCACCAACTGGTTTTATGAGTGGGTAAAGTGCATTTTGCTCATTTGTTTTGGTTTAGCATAGGGAAACAAGAAAAAAAAAAGAAGAAAAAAAAGAGAATCACTCCTTGCTGCTTTCTGCTTCTTCCTTCCCAGACCTCATACCTGCACCAGGGGAAGAGTTGTATTAGTGACAGTGTAAGTGTCACTAAACATAGTTGTTGCTAAAAAGGTCCTAACATTGTTTCCTTGACGACGTGCCTAGGTACCATGGTGATGAGCGTGGTAGTGTCCTGAATTGGAACGTCTACCCTTTGCTTTCTGCTTTGGATTTCTTCTTGCTGCTGCCACCGGGTCTCCTCCCGTAGCAGGAATGTGTCTGTCCTCACTATACACACATGCTCTTAGGCAAATAAATTTGCCGTCAGCAGGGCACTGCGCATCCCGCCCTCATTCCATCACCTCTTTGTCTACCAGTTAAGGGTGAACCTGTGCACACTACAATAGTGTGTGGATCCTTCCCTGGTGACCTGCAGATGATGAAGGGACACCAAAAACTCCATGACATGAGCATGCCTTTATCATGCAGTGCTCACTGAAGAGGTAAGTTACACATATAAAGTCTTGGGGAAATTACTTCAGCAATTTGGGCGAGCTATCAGTAAGTCTGAGGAATGTGGTTAAGCCTTGGGGTGCATATTTACCACTCAGCCTTAAATGGCATAAAAGAGGATTTGAGACTTTCCTCTGAGTCCTGGGAACTCACATTCACACCACCCACACTAACATATGTAGCCAGAAGTGCGGGCAAAAAGTGAGGATGCTTGTGCACAAGACTGTTTCTCAAGTACGTGCCCCTCAATGAATGGGGTGAAAGTGTGATGAATTACACCCAGAGCAATACATTTCCCTCTGTCTTACTGCTGAGCTCCATGCTCAGAGGCAGTGTAATATTATATGCACAGCTTACGAGATGCGCACGCTAATATTACAGCTGCCACTTAGAAGGGTAGTGAGGAGGGAGTAACAAATGCTGCATTGTCAGTCTGCAACAATAAAGAATCATTTTCATTCCTTGTGCACAAGAGCTCCAATTATAATCTAATTCAATTCAGATTAACTATGCTTTGATGGCATTTCCATTACATAAAAAATAAATTTATTAGCCAAGTATAATGTGTTTTGACTATAGTTCTAATGCTAATAAGGAGGCTGTTTAACTGCTTTAATGCTGCATTTTAACCACAGTTATAAGCTATTTCTTCAAAATTTATAATCAGGGTGTGCAAATATTACACTGGAAACTCACAGAAAGGAAAATTATCAGGATTTACAGGTGAGCTGTTAATAAAGGTTTATAATCCATTGGGTTTAAATCCCACCCATTAAGAGTTTTCAAAAACGCGCTTTCATCAAAGTCTCTTTCCAGGTGTTTTGTCCCAGGCTAATCTCACGGTCTGGTGAAAGGTGGCAGACGTGATGGGATCAAATTAATGCTGCTTTATCTAAGGATTGTTAATGACTCATTGCAAGTATATCTAAACCACAGACACCTAATCTAATTACAGCACAAGAGCTGTGTCTTTATGCTCTGCGAAGGATACCTTTTGTACCGCCAGCCTCTCCAGCAGTCCTCATCTTCTCCCTGAGTTCCTGATGGGTTTGTCTTCTGTTTGTTGCGCATGTTTTAATGTCTGTTGTGGGTTCTTTAGGACTGGGCACTTACCATTGCCCCCTTTGCCCAGTCCACAAATGAAAGCAGGTTCATAACTAATTAGCCATTCTGATTAGCGGAGCACATATTTGTGTTTCCACCCGGGCTTTAGGGCATGTGTTTGAGCTCTTACAAATGAGAACCCAAAGTAATCTTCCCTCCTCCCCGAAGGAATCACGAAGTTGGATCAGCTCTGCATCACTTTCCTGGTCTTCAAGCCATCATTTGCCTTTTGGCAGACGGTGCACAGGATGCTGGCATGGAGTTCGGAGGCTGACAGCTCTGCTCTTCGCCAAAAGATGAGGGGCTCTATAGAGCCAGAACAAGCTATGAAACTGCATACCGTGAGTAAACATGCTCAGCACACACTCACCCCATTTACTGCAGAAAAGCCCTACCGTGGGAATCCATCTCAAGGTAAATGATAATTTTTGGGTTGCTTGCAATTGAATTGAAATGCCCACTGCTTGGGCAGCTTGCTGTAGTCAAGAAACAGTTGTCTTGGAAGAAGCTAGATCCCCCAGCTCTGGAACCACTCAGAAATGGATGCAGTAACAGATGGAAAATACTGATTACTACAAATTTATATCTATGGAAGCTCCATTTTGATTACATTCCACAGTGACAGAAAACCAGACCCCTGCTGTATTATGAATTACTTTCTATTCAAATTTACTTCTCATTGATGCCATTAGTTTATGTGAACAGAAATTAACATTTGATTTCTTTTTCTCTTTCACAATTTCTTTTGAGAACAAAAACACTTTCATTGGGAAGTCATCATTGAATCAAACAATATCTGGGGGAAAATAAAAAAAAAAAAACAACCCTGAACAACAACCCTCCTAAGTTTTGAAGTAATATCTTCTAAGAGGAGGGGGAAAACAGAAATGCCAGAGGAAATTTGGGCCATTAGTCAGCCTTCTCCAATTATTTATGATGAGCAATTTATCCACTCTTTTTAATACTCTTATGGGGAAAATGCATTTTCCACAAACAGATCAACAATTTAATATTTTTTTTCCTTGGCTTAAATCTTCTTTTTATTGCTTAGCACACATCTGTAGACAATATATCTAAGCCCCCGAGTTTGTCATTTTCTTTGCAAGTGCAGTTGCTTACATGGGCAAAAGATTTATTATAGCAATCTAAAAGATCAAAAAACAACAAGATCTAATGACTGGACTCTAAAGCTGGATTAATTGACTCTGGATATACTGCATATTTTTCTCCTTTTTTTTTTTTTCAGTATAGTTAGGGCAATTAGTCATTGGGAGATAAGGCAGACTGCCTATCATTGCAAATCTCTGAGACAAGACTTACTAAAATACCTATTTCAGCTCAAACAGAAGATGGGAGCTTCCTGTCAAACTCTGTGGCCTTTTGCTTGTTGAATGTCAGATTAGATGAGCATAATGTTCCCTTCTGGCCTTAAAACTTACTAAGTATTTGTTTCAGAGTTGATCTGCACTAGTCACCTAGGTCAAATAATAGGTCAAGCATTTGTGAAAAACCAGACAAGCAGATACAAGCATCACCATGGGGCAGAAAATGGCAATCTTCACCCTGTTAAGCGCTTCAGCCAGATCCTCAAAATGATGACCAGAAAGCTGAGGGCAACCTGCAGTTCTAAAACAGCAGTTCAAGTGACAACTTGAAGGGAAACAATCAGCACTGGAATGAAATATCATCACCTCAGATGGCAGGTTACAGCTGCTGAGAATATGCTCATTTGCTTATTTCTAACCCGTAAATTAGACATAAATTTGCAATTGATACATAACAGGAAAAAAAAAAAAAGATCAAACAAAAGCCAACACCCCCCAAAAACTCTATTAAAACTTTATTCCAAAGCACATAAACAGAATTACCACCATGTTTCTGTGTAAGGTGGTAACAACCTCTCCTTTGTGCCTGGTGCCAGTGACACATCTGGAAAGGTGTTCAGTTGAAACACCTCATTATCAGAAAGAGCTGGAGGCACTTCAGAGGCAGGGACTCAAACAATTAAAGAGGTAGGAGGACTGATCTGGGAGGAAACAGCCTCTGAATAACTTGGGAAAGTGATGACTAAGGTACTGTGTTGGCTCTTTGTGACTTTTATGGGAGGTTTTGCAGAGGTTTCAATGGGATCTTGATGAAGGACAAAGATACACTAATCAATGGCAAATGTTCAAAATGTGTGAAAAAGAGGGGGAAAAGGAATATTTAGCCACTGCACAGAGTAGAAATTAGGTGGAATTAGGAGGGAAAAAATAGAAACGAACTTTCCTAAAAATTCAGTATTTATAACAGGTAAATGACGAAGAGAAAATGGGTGGAACGATCCTGTGGAACAGAATATGACTTTTTATGATTTTAAACTAGCATCAGTCATGGAAAGAGAATTAGGAGTTGACATGACATAGCTTAGAAAGTGAGATTTCCTAGCCCTGGGAGACGAGCCTGGATAAGACTGAGAAATTTTCACTTGGTAGTGGGAGCCCAAGTCCAGATTGCAGTTTGTTATCTCTGTTGCAAGTCAAAGCCTTCTGACCTGAGTATATCCAAAACAAGAGATCTTAAAAACCACTAGGTCCTCTTTGCTGATTCTTTCCTTATCAAAGTTTCAAAGCAAATACTGAAAGGTGAAAATTCTTTCACCTCAGAAACATGTAGCTTGGTGCTACCATGGAGTACACTCTGCTATGAGATTCATCAGAAAGGGGGGATGACTTTTTGATAAGATCCCTGAATATAAATATATATCTATGTATAGTTGCAGATCAGGTTTTAGAGGCTTGTGTCTTACTGCCCATTGTGGGAAAGTCTGTCTTCTACGTATGGAGATGAATTCAGCATCTGATGAACAGTGAGCTGCATATTACCTGAACTTCTGACCTCTTCAGTGAAAAGGTGCCATGCCAGTTCTCATTGTTTGCCTCCTTACTATCCATCGTTTATGTACTCCTACCCAAAACCACTCCAAATATTTAAAATATGAATGAGGAGTCAGAGGAAAGGAAATCCAGTCCCGTATTTCTTTCAATTGAGATGAATTATCCTTATTTTTCTCTGGGGGTTTTATTGGTTGTTATTTGGGTTTGTTTTGGGGGGAATTTTTTGGTTGTTGTTTGTTTTGTTTTGTTTCATTTCATCTGGAGGGTCAGCACTACAAGAAAAATGACCAGCTGTAAGAAGAGGCAGCTGTTATCAGCTTAATGATCAGTGAGTAACCGTATCCCGCAAGGACGCAAGGGCTCTCAGTTCAACAAGAGTCAATGACTACTGAAGATACACAGCCCTTCTCAGCATTGATCTTTATTTATACAATTCAGAAAAACCCTGAAAGGAGAAGAAACCATGTTGATGGCAATAAGGGATTTATGGCCTTGAGAAGTTGCTGTTCCCTGGACGCCTGTAAGTAAAGCCTCAAGTTTTCTTCTGACTCTGCAGCTGCTGCAAAGATCCGGAATGTCAATGTTGGATCCAGAAATATTTCAATAGCTTTAATTATAATATAGAAATATGTTGAGCTCCTTTTGTATGCATCCTCCCTTTTTTATCACTTAGCCTTCCTTTTGTTCTTTGTGGACGTGCTGGATAATGTGTGTAACGTATTAAAGCAGTTCTTTCCAAAGAAAGAAATGAAGCAGAATGCATGAGGAAGGAAAGAGAAAAATGGGGAGGCACGTAAAACTAGTAAGTGGGAACTGAAAAATAAATTGAAAGTCTCCTAAAAATATTTTATAGGAGAAAAAAAATGTAGTCATCTCCACACTGATACCAAAGCAGTCCATCTGTTTGGGTTGCATGGAAGCAACCCCTAAACAGGGAGTAATGATTAAGCAATTAGAGTCTGGTAAGGTAACAGCCCCCATGCCAAGCTAGCAGAGCTGCTATAGACCTCTCTCTGTTTCATGTCAGCCAAACAGTACAGACGTGTTGACGCCTTTACACCAGGGATGCACCAGCCTCTCTACTCCAAGCCTGTGGTGGTCTTCTCCACCATTTTCTAAAAACAGCAAGCCCTTAACCAGACTGTATACTTCCCATGTGTCCTACTGCATCCATCACAGCATCTATGCTCTCTCCAGTCACCCCTCCGAAAAAATCCTGAATGTTCTGGTGAAACCTTCTCCCATGCAATAAGGGAAGACTCTGTAAGTGATGACCAGCCATGGTGTCTATCCTGGTCTTCTGGAAACTCTGGTGCACCATCCTTAGCACTTTCCTCTGTGCCTTAGGGTAAGGAGTGTGAGCATAGATGGGATTTTATTCTGAAAACGCTAACCTTGCAGAAACTGGGTGCGCTGAGGAGAAAAAAAGGAAGACTTATGTCCCTCTAGACTTGGGTGCCAGCATGGGCAGTCCCTTCACAGAGCAGGAAGGTACAAGGAAACGGCCTGTGACAGGCCTGAAAAGGGAGTGCATGCAGCAGACCAACAGCATGAGAAATGGGCTGCGGAGAGACCAGAAGGAAGAATGCACTGGAGTGTGCTGAACAGAGAAGAAATCACATAAGCAGGGAGAAAAGGTACGGCCCTTGGCAAGACCTCCGGTAGTAAAATCTATGTTAACAATATCACCTTGTAAATTTGTTGAATGCATGTAACTCTGCTTCCTCTGGATAATATTTTTGTTATGAAAAAAAGCCTTCCTTAAAAGACAAATATGTTTCAAAGAAAGTTTGAGTGGAGTTTTAACAGATCACACTCACGTTTTTATAAAGAGAAAAGAAACACAACATTCAAACATTGCTTGGGGTACAAATGAGAAATTTGTGGCCAGCTGCAAGTCTTTTTGTTTTCTTTTCCAAATTAACAATGAGGAGGCCAGCTCAGTTTGCTTTCCTGATATTGTAGCCAGGGAACATTTCTTTTCATACAGGTTGTCTGTGGCTTGGGGGGATATTAAACCATTTGCATTAATAATAATCAAGGACTATCTACCATCAAAACAAGTCGTAGACTCGGCAGTCTGATTACATCATTTTAGGGAGAGGAAATTAAGTTTAGCGCTTGTTTAAACATAGTGAAATGAATTTAAGAAGCTACTAAAAAAACATTAAAGCTCATCTCCCACTCATTCCATTTCATTATGGATAAAAATCAGCAGACTGGGAGAGAGGGAGGGTCTTAGACACCCTGACCTTTGTGAGTATTTTGTTAAGAGTGACTCATTTAATAAAAAGTGCATTTCAATTCAGGCAAATGCAAGGTCCTCCATCTAGGAACCAGGGATACAGACCATACTTAAAAGGCAGGGATATGCTACACTGAAACTAGATCTAAGGCTTCTTCCTGGATAACCAACAGAAAAAAAAATAAATAATCATGTGATGCTGTAACAACACAAATAAAATCTTTGTGTGCTTAAGCATCAAGTTAGAGTATAGAACTGCCATTAGCGGTAGGACTTGTGTGGCTTTTCCTGGACTGTTTCCAGCAATCATACTTCCAAAAACCACATTCATTAAGAAAGATTTTGGAAATAATCTTAAAAAGATAATCTAAGATAGGGGAACATGCCCTTAAGGGATAATCATAGTTTCCCAATCTATTTAGTATACTTGTAGATGACCGAGAGTTGACCTGGTCATGGGTTACATGCACTTAGAGAAGGAAGAGCTTCCTGACTGTAAACTGATCTTTAATTTAGAAGAAGTAAAAACAAACAAAGTGTACCAGTCAGTGTTTGGAAGATGAAACTAGATAAATTCAGGCTAAACCATTAGCATGATTAGCTCCTCAAAGAGTGTATCTAGATTTCATGTTAGTTCTTCATCAGTTAAACTGTTTAACTTAAGACTGAGCTATAGTATACCCATTTGAAAAACAAAAGACACACAAGCAGAGTTTATAGAATTGGCACAGAAATTACTGAGAAAGTCCTATGCCACAGGGCAGCACAAAACTGGAGGAGATCTACCAGAGCGTTGGGTGCCCTGTGGACAACTATATCACTGAAGGATGAAGCAGGGAGGAATTGAGGGTGTTCTTACTGTTGCTGAAGCTCTGGCAGCTCATCCATTCCTCCAGCACAAGACTGTGGATTCCCTCCAAGTCCTTGACCTGGAGCTCCAGACACAGCTAATCATCCAAGAAAATAGCTGGCCCCAACCTGCAGGTTCATGGAGCAGGTGAGAACCTTCTGCACTGTACAAAAGCCAAGGGACTTGTGCCTCTTTCCACCCCCAACTCAGCTGTCTGAGTGTGTGCAGTGGCAGTTGCCTGTCCCAACGCCTTGCCTGGGGTCGTCCCCTGTCACTCAAGGCTTAGGGAGATGCTCAGCTCTCCCACCACCCACACGGTGGATGACTGGCCCTTGTCTTCATATTCCCTTGTTGGAAAGCCAGAGCAGAGGATCATACTGATTCTCATTCACAACTATTTTGCGTGTTTAAAAATTACAATTCAGCTTCTTTTTCTTTTACTCAGATATGGAATGGTTTATACTTAATGATTCAGCCCGGAGTAGAAAAACACATCTATTCAGAAAACTACCCTGATGCGTTGATGCTCACTTTTTTTCCTCATCATCCATTTAGCATTGACAAGGATTAGTACATCTTGAAAATGTATTGTTTAACCATAGCAGACAACACATTTTCAAATAATACAATTTTCACCTTTAGTCAGTAAAAAGTGGTGATTAGAAATATGTTAATTATCTGCTACACACAGCTTGTTTTTGTAGTCTAGAAGAAAGCCCATCTCAAGCTACATTTGCAGAATGAACTTTAGAGGAGCATAGAGTTTATGTCAGATTTACGTCACCATTATTCTTACACGCTGAGGTATCCAAAACAAGTCCAGTTATAGCTAAAATTTTCTTTGAAGAGCACAGCTACGCTCAATGATTTTGGATGTTTGTAGTTATGGAGTTTTCAGTATTATGAGAAATATTTCAAATGTAAACATTTTTTTCTACACTATTTTTTTGGAAGAAAAAAGGAAAATAAAGATTTATTTGATGTGTGTATACGCGCATGTGTGTGTGCGCACATGTTGGAATATATATGTGTACACATTTATGATTTCATTTTTTACTTCTTATATGTCCTAAAATTATATCTCTCCTACACAGATCTTTTTCCAGGCCTGTAACTGACTATTAGTAATGTTAAAATAATCCATTATTCTATTCATTCATCCTTTGTGACAGAAACAAGTTTTACTGAGTAGTAATATGTGATCCTTTTTTCTTGTTGGATAGAAGGAAAATGCTCAGACAAAAGCTTATACAACTGTAAGTATGAATAAATTATTTTGGTATGGCATAATAAGTATATTATGCAACTAGAAGTGATTATGAACCTGCAAAAAGGTCCTTATCCACTTTAGTTAATCCCCAGTAATCCATTTGATTAGATTTGGGTTTTCTTGTTTTGATGCATTAAAAACAGATTCAGCAATGATGAGTATGTTTTAAAAACAGAATAGCAAAAAAAGGGCTGATGTTGTATATATAGAACCTGATATAGTATTTTCAAATACTACAAACAGGCTTTGAGTAGCTTTGTCAGAAACACTTTTAAGAATGAGCAAGTATGTTAAAGCTTTTTGTTTCAGACATAAGCCACCACATTAAAATGAAATACTATATTATTTTACAAGATGACAATAGCACAAAAGATTTTGACCTTCCAGGGGACACACAGAATCACCCCTGGGATGTCCAGGTCAGCTGCAACCCGACTCCCTCTCAGACACTCAAGGTGATAATACCTTTATCTTTATAACTTTTATCTACATCTGCACTTCAAAAAAAAAAAAAAGATGATCTAACAGCTTTCTGCTCAGTCACATAAACTGAATGGGTTTTGCATTCTTTCACAGTTGGCTCTGAATAAGGGTGTTCTGCTTCTATACTTGCTGTATATTTTATGAGCAATTTCTCTCTTTTTTCCTTTTTGTAGGACATGTATGTACAGACATCCTATAGGACTGTGAGTAGGTGTGTACATATGTGCACCATCCCATTCATGTATTCTGTAGTTATCCAAAGGATTCTTCTGCCGACTCCCTGAAAGGACCCTGTGTAGTTCAAAGAAGTCTGGAGGATAGCGAGGGATCCCGGGCTGTAAATCACCCAGTGTTCTTCACCAAGGACATAAAACTTGATAGTCAAGTGGAAAACTTCACTTTAACAAACATCTTGCATGAAGGAAGAACTGTATCTATAGAGGGGAATCTAAGACGAAAGCCTCTGGGCAGACTGGCCGTTCTCAGGCCAGCTGACGGCTCCGCTTTACTGAGTAGCTTCTACGGCTGTGTCAGAGCCTAAGGGCAGAGCCTGACGGGACTGTGAATGATAAAATTTGGGGTCTTCACTACTACTTGTTTCTCTTGTTGATTCCACTCACTTGTTCCTTAATTTCATACACTGACACCGCTGCTACCATAAATTATCACATTTTATCGTTTTATTGCTAGCAAAATAAACTTTGATGACATATTTAAAAGATGTCAAGGCTATGAAAATGAGTTTGTATTTGCAGAATATTTTTAAGTTGTAGTATTTTCAATATATTACAGCCAAAGGAGAGGGGGAGGGGAAGTGTTTAAATAAAAATGACACAGGGAAGGTTATTCTGGCCACATATACCCACAGACACATGCAAAAATGACCTTGAAAGATGTCCCATCTGTCAGGTCTTTCCATCTGACTGAAGCAGGGAGCTGCTTTGCAGCCAGCCCATGCTAAATAGAATGAATTCAACACAAAATGTGGCAGGCAGCTTCTTGTCAGTCTAACTAATTAAAAAAAAGCAAACAGATGGACAAGCAATGACTCTTATTCAACAGGAATTTGGGCACTCTAAGTGAGAAAACACTGTCATAATTTTCTTAGGATGTCAAAAGGAGTGTCCTTATAGACCCATTTCCAGGTTCTAGATCTTAGGGCTTGAAGCTGTGTTTCTCATTGTCCCCCTGCAACACATACACATACACTACAAGAGTAGGGGTCTGGTTCTTGGAGAAATGGGAGAGGAAAGAGTAAGAAAAACAAGAGATCACAGGTTTGATTTAATTATGCCGCTGTTCTTAATCTTTTTTAATCCTCAATTTATATATTCAGCTTTTGCACTAGTGAATTATTGCCACATCAACAGTGACTGAGGGAGGATTGCTAAGAGGGAGGGTGATCGCTTCTCAGGAGCAGCGAGCCTGAAAGCAGGCAAATGAAAGAGGAGAGGGATGCGACGCTTGAAGCTTGCTCTGAGATGAGAGTGAAACCAGGTGCAAGAGGCAGCGCACATGAAACGACATGAGCTGAAATGAGATGCTGCCAGGGCGGGCTACGTGGGCTCCTGAACAATGTGCTTCAAATTGGTACAAAGCAACCAGATCCTGCAGATAATTTTAAGGATGACAAGAGAAGGAAGAAGGAAACGGATAGTCTATATCAGGAAGCAATGATGGTTGCTTTATTTGCAGCAGCTTGGACAGAGTTAAGGGGGATCTAAAAGTGAAGTGGAGGTTACAGGAGCCGAACTGGAAAGGTGGTAGTTGAGTGTTAACCACCCAGGCAATGAAACTTGGCTACGGCGTTTTCCAAAGAAGGATGAGCCCTTATTCCACCTCGTTGACATGACAAGAATCAGGCACAACCATGGGTAGAAAAATTCTACATAAAAAATAACAACTGAAATAATGGAAACATATGGTTTACAAAGCATTTTTTCAATATTCTGTCCATATAAACTTATAAATAAATTATTTAATTTGAACTTTTGGCATCTCTGTTAAAGACTTTATAGTGTAAGACATCAGTTCTGCAAAGACTCACAGACATGTTTAAGTCTGTACACGCTGTGATGTTTGTAGGGCTTTACCCAGTGTGTAGCAGTAAGCATGTATTTAAACCTTTCCAGGGCAGGAAGACTAGCAATCCTAGGAACTCCAGAACTGGTGAGCTGAACTGTCAAAGTCATGAGATTTAGCCTGAAAGTTATTAAAATTTTCTGTGTGAGCCTCCAAAATTTTGATTTTTGAACAGCCTCTTCTGACTTTGGGCATACGAGCCAACTCACAACAGTTTCTAGTGAACAAGGCCAGCTTTCTGGTCTCTTTGGGAGCCCTCACTAGAAGAACCAGCTGGGACTGAATCACAAAGAAGCTGCCAGATGGTGTAGACACCTTTCCCCCTCCAACCAACTAACCAATGAGAAATAATTATGTGCTTCTCTAACCTTCTATCTGCCAGGCCCTTAGTACAGCAGCTCGCTCACTATATATATAACTCTTCCCTCCACAATTCCAGTTTGAGTCACTATAGAATCATAGGATGGTTTGGATTGGAAGGGACCTTTAAAGGTCATCTAGTCCAACCCCCCTGCAATGAGCAGGGACATCTTCCAATAGATCAGGTTGCTCAGAGGCCCGTCCAACCTGACCTGGAATGGTTCCAGGGATGGGGCATCTCCCACCTCTCTGGGCAACACAGGCCAGTGTCTTACCACCCTCAGCATAAAACATTTCTTCCTTAAATCTAGTCTGGACCTCCCCTCTTTTAGTTTAAAGTCATTGCTCCTCATCCTATTGCGACAGGTCCTATTACAAAGTCTGTCCCCAACTTTCTTATAGGCCCCCTTTAGGGACTGGAAGGCTGTTATAAGGTCTCCCCAGAGCCTTTTCGTCTCCAGGCTGAACAACCCCAACTCTGTCAGCCTGTCCTCACAGCAGAGGTGCTCCAGCCCTCAGATCATTTTCGATTCAATTAATTTTCCATTCTTAACATTCCAATCTTAACACATTCCCAGTTTCAAGCCCAGTATCAATAATAATGAGGAGTTAACTCATGTACACTGGAATGAGTTGGAGGACCAGAACCACAGGATATACCCTGGGCTGCTGGATGCTCCCAATTCATGCCTCTCTTACTGTGCCAATAGCATCAACTACAATTTCTGCCTTACTCCTGATAGCCCTGGAAGGGAGAGGGGAGGCAGCATCACTCTCGTGATAACTACTCCAAGTACCTGCAGTATGGCTAACCCTGAATATACTAAAATCATTAATTACTGTCCTGAAAATATCAACAAGTTATCAAAAGGCTGCACTGGGGTCGTATTTTCGAATTTTCTTTTTATACATAACTGAAAGCCCAGGTCTTCACATGAAGTCATAATTTCTGAAGGTGCAAATTACAAAATGAGAAAGATGAAATAAAGCAAAATTTTTAACAGAATCATGATGGTTACAGTGAATCTCTTGCCTGTGAAATCTCTCTACAAGTCTTAATTTAGACAGATCAATGATTTTCAACACCACAATGGGATTTGTAGACAAGTTCTAACAGATCTGCAAAAGAAAACTGTGAGAAAGCAAGTGAAATGCAAATAGGTGACATCTCTTAGAAAGGAATACCTCCAACTGAAGATGTTAATGATTCTGAAATAAAAAAAGATTCAAAATCGCTGGAACAGATTATTTTCTCTTTTACAGTCTGACTGAATATATTTTCTTCTCTGTAAAAACCAACAACACACATCCCAGCAACCACATTTCAGGGAAAATGTGAAACCCAGATGTCCTGGTCCTGCTTCCAGTTATCTGAGTGTTAAAATGAGAAATAACTTCATGAATGCCAATGCAGTTCAAATCAGCATCAGCACTATCATCTGTGGAGAAGAGAGTATAACAAAATTGATATCTACAAACCTTGGAGTTTTATCAAAGTTATCGTTAGCAAAACCAAATTGTGACATCCTCAGTCTGTTCCTTCTACATCAAAACTCTCCCTGACTTGTATGGGACTAAAGAGCTGAGTTTGAATCTCAAGATTTGACCCAGAATTGGAATCTCCCCGAAGTCCTTACACAACCCTACTGATGGGATTTTCAGGTTTGTAATACTTCTGTGATTCAATCTGTGGATGACACCCTCCCATAAATTCTGTATCAGACTCAAAATCTGCCCTGTTTTGTAAAAGTCCACAGAGAAACCTACCTTTAGGAACTGATGAGTGTGTGAGAGGTTAACAAACGTCTGCAGGACTACTGCAGACCTTATCAGCTCTATTTCAGATGTGACTCTGCTCCACTCCCCAATCTAAACAGAGAGCTGCCTGCACATTACAAAAGAAAAACACCCAACCAAAACCAACAAAGGCACACAAACCCCCCTCCCAAATCCTTCCAAAATGAAACTGTCTCCTGCACATCAAATGCACCCACTTTTCAAGGGGAGTGGTGGTAGTGGAAAAACTGACAGGGAGAACAGGTCTTGATGTGACAGATGTTAGTCATAGTGCTTAATGCGCTACTGCTAAGCGCTCAGATCATGCAGTGACAAAGGCTGGGTATGAAGCAGAGGAGAACGTAATTCTTCCTTTTTCCATCATGTTTTGGAGTCTACATCCTTTGCTCCCTCTCGAGCATGATGATCAGCTTTCTCTCTCATTAGGTCCAAATGTAATTTGACAAACATTCACACTTATTGATTTCATTCATTCGCTCAGCTGAATACACAGGACTAGGGAAATCATCCTGGGTGGCCCAAATCAAACATTTACACTTTAGTTTGCATATACGAAAACCCTAAAAGCTCACAATTCCTGTGAGACTATAACTATGACTGAATAACAAAACAATCTCACTTTGCTTTCCGCACTCTTTCTGCTCTCCTTCATGTTTCAGATGATCATTGTTTTTAATTATTTCATTATTTATTCAGCACAGTCAAGGTACTCAGCTTAACAAGACACAAATATAATAACAATCCCTAATCCCTAAAGAGCTTATGTTGGTAAAAACAAGGATTACACATTGCTCCAGCTCTCCAGAATTCTGACTTATGGCAGCTCCCTGTTTTTCTGTCTCTTGCCACGCTGTGAATAATTAGTGGAGTCGAGGTGCCACTTGCAACATTAATTGCATTATTCCATGATTTAACAAAGACTTTTTGGCCAATGGTGCACATTTTACAGGGCTGACCATATTATCACCATGAGAAAAAACCCCAACACTCTCTGTCAGACCTAACCGTTTTTGATAAGGTTGAATTTTCAACTCGGTGATTTAAATTTCTTTCACACTACGTTTACTTTCTGAAGGATTTGTTATAAGTCAATCACTGGCAATATTTTTTGTTCTTCTCTGAATTTCTTGAAATTTAGGTCCTATGCTCTGTTCCTATTATCCCTTTTTTATTAGTGGTTTTCATCACTAAATCTCCAAGTACCTAGAAGAAATCTAAGAGTCATTAGAGATGTTTTATGGATGGCGAAGATGAGGGTGTGAACCATGTAAACCATAGGATCATTGCACTACATGCTCTTTTAGAAAAATTAGCTATGGAAATACCTCAGGTAACAATAAATACCGTTATGCTATGATTAGTTTTGAATAAACTAAGGCATCAGCTTATTCTCAACTTGCTTTCCCATTGCCTGACAACGAAAGTAATGTTTGTATTCAGTGTTAGCATCACTAAAAGAAAATCTTTAGTTATTCTCAGTCTTTCTGTATAAATTCGTGTTGTGCAGGCAAAATACAAAGGCATTCGTTTCAGTATCATTAATGGGACAGCCTGATTTGAGAAGGAAGACAAGGGTGGTAACTCCTGCTCCAAGTGTTGTATAGTAATAGTATGCTGTTCTGGATTTATTTTATTTTATATTTTATTTTATTCATGTTATTTTAATCCAGTTTGGGGTTTTTGTTTTGCTTTGTTCCTTTTTAATTTTTTTTTTGTTTTATTTTATTTAAACCCCTTCAGATGCATAGGCTTTTATTTAGCAAATGTAACCGACGTAGCCATACCACAGGACCATCCTGAAGACAAAATCGAGTAATAACTGAAGCCCAGTTCCCCTTTTCCATTAACTATCATGAATTTGTGTCTTAAAATAACTCCGTGGAGTTCAGCCTTCCCTCCAAACCCTGAATCAGCCGAGAGCACACAGTAGAATATACCCACGGACAAACAATAGAAAGGCAGATTCAACAAAGACTGAGCAAAAATGAGAGGTACCAGCGTTGTAAATCTAACATGACATTTGAAAACGTTCCTCTTTCTGTTCATTTCTGCAGGAGTTCCTCCTGCCTCTTTTGCCTTTTATTTATTCAGCCTGCAAAGATGTTTTTTTCAGGTCAAGGGCTGTGTTTTATTCTCGTCACCTAACATAAGAGGGACCCAATTCAGGGCATTTTCTAGCGTAAAGGAAATGATAAACACTGGCGATATTAAAAGGAGCCTATTTCCAGCAGGAAGCTCTGACAGTTAACAGAGCTGCTCTGTTATCTGTACTTTTGATTAAACTATCAGCAACTCTTTCTGCAGACGAACTTGTGTGCAAACGTGCTACTTGAGAAACAACATAGGGAGGAAAATTAGGAGGTCCAAGCAGCGGTTTCTGGGAAGGGGTGACTATATTTCAGCACAAAAGACAAATCTCTAGAAAAAACAGCCATATTCCCAAGTCTACATCTCCGGCATGGACCAGCAGAAGACAAGCCAGCGCCAGCCAGGGGACACCAAACGCCGTTATCTCGCCCCTGCATCGCGGTTGACAAACCTCCCAGTGTCACATAACCGCATCGTCTCGTCTGCGTCTGCTGTGGGTCCAGCTACATTAAGATACATCCTGCAGCCTTAGCGCCTCGCAGTGAAATTAAGAGGGCAAAGCCCAAGACGGAAACCAGAAAATGAGACAACCCGGAGTGTTCAGCAGCAAAAAAGGCTGATGCAGATATCACCTGCAGCACACGATGCTGAAAGCGAGAGCTGGTACAGAAGGTTAAACTGCATGAGGAAACAAGGACAAGCGGCATTTGGGATTGCTCCAGAAATTGTGATTAAAACCAGTGTGAGGAAAAACAGAAAGTAAGATGCAGATAAGATAACTTTATGTATGTTAAAGGTTAAACTAAACCCTTTTTTACTTTTGTGACTGAGTTTAGGGAGGGAGGTAATTCCTAAGCCTTTGTTTTGTTGTTCTTTCCACGGTGAAAAAAAAAAAAAGGGAAAAAAAGAAAGTGAGAGAGACTTCTTGCTCAGGATTAATTATTGAGTGTTCCAGAGCTTTATAATATATTTATATACTCCCTAGAGCTTGGCATGCTCTCTCTCTCTCTCCCTCTTTCTGTTTTACTGTGTCATCTCCATCTCAGCACTTTTCACTTAAATACCTCATGAGACCCTATGTGGTTTCAAAAGAGATGGAGGTGCTGGGGGAACTGCTGGTACGCCGTACAGCTCCTGCTGAGATGCTCCAGCTAAGGGCTTCCTGAGCACCTTCAAACAGCTTTAGAATCATAGAATCGTCTAGGTTGGAAGTGACCTTTAAGATCATCGAGTCCAACCATTAACCTAATACTTCCAAAATCACCACTAAACCATGTCCCTCAGCACCATGTCTACATGTTTTTTAAATACCTCCAGGGATGGTGACTCCACCACTTCCCTGGGCAGCCTGTTCCAGTGCTTAATAACCCTTTCTGTGAAGAAATTTTTCCTAATATCCCATCTAAAACTATCCTGGCACAACTTGAGGCCATTTCTTCCCGTCCTAGCTTTGTTCTCAGGAGTTCGGAAACATGGCTGCAGAGGCATGTACTCATTCCAAAGCCTAATATTTGAACTTGCATTTCATCTAGAAATACATTTTATTACTACAATTCATATAACCATAGAATAGTTTGGGTTGGGAGGGACCTTTAAAGCCCATCTAGTCCTACTCCCCTGCAATGAGCAGGGACACCTTCAACTAGATCATTTTGGTCAGAGCCCCATCCATCCTGACCTGGAACATTTCCAGGGATTATTACCCGCTGCCACAGAATGTGATTTGCTTGTACCCCTTTTCTGCACAGTTTGTTTTTTGTTTTTCTTTGATTTTATCCCTCCTTCCCGTGACAGCATAAGAAGCAAAACCAGATTAAAATGTATTAGAAGACTGAAATGAGGGTGACAGGAGGATTTTGATTAATATCTATCACAGGAGAATTAATTTTATTAGATGGAAGTGCTGCTGGACAACTCAGATGACCCAAAGGATGGTGCAGAGATTACAGCTGATGGACAAAAAGTGAGAGCGGCTGTGCTTCCCCTGGCGAGGAGTGGGGACACAAGTGCTGGTGTTTGCCACCATTAATGAGCACTTTGGTGGTACACTGCCTCTCCAAAGCCCTAAGCAAACATTAATTAGCACATTCATTAGTAGTATTCCAATTGCAGAGACCGGGAAAGAGGGGAAGAAGGGGAAGTCTTGGCCCCATTGACCTCAGTATTGGTTAGATCACTTTTGTGAAACCAGAACTTCACCCCCAAGTAGTTTTCTATAGACTACATGGAAAGCAGCTCATTTAAAAAGCATTCCTATAGTTACCCATCATTGTTATGTTGGCGATACTGAGTGCCACGGTTTACATGGCCACTTTGTCAAGCAGAACATTTAGATTTTTTTTTTATAAAAGTTCTAGATATTTGGTATTTGGTACGGCAGTAGGAAAAATTAAGAAAAATAATTTTGAATGAAGATGTAGTCAACTCTGTTTCCTTATTCTACGCTTGGTGCCACATACAAGAGATACTGTAACTCTTCTTCCTTCATATTGACATGAAAATGGTGAAGAAATATCGCTGAGACACTTGCTACGCATTTTACAAAATAGTGACATACAGAATTTGCATTGTTTGTGTGTTAAACCAGAGCTGGGCCTGTATGTTAGGCATTGTGTACTTACGTACACTTCAGTATAGACTCTGGTTGTAATGATGGTACAAGAGTTTGTTACAATCTATTGAACAAACAGCATGAATTTAAAAATTACATGATAAAGCATACAAATATACAAGTGATAACAGCTTTATTGATCTACCAAAACAAGCACAGTTTACAAGTTATTTAAGTTTTGTATTTAAAGGTAGGGAAGCTATTGTAGTCTGTTATCTAAAGAACATAAATATGGTTATAGAGGAGGAATATTTACCCAAACACAAATTTCTGCAATGTGTAGATGTCTTCATCTGAGTTAGCCAGCCTGGGGTTCCTTTTTACTTCTCTGACTTCATGCAGAGGAAATAGACTTCCAGAAGCAGAATCGTTTAATCTTAAAACAAACTTCTGAAATAAGGTAGATGAATCTTATCTTGTTTTTCTTGACTCACTCTGGAGGGAGTCCAATCAACCAGCTTTGATACAGTGACATACACTGTAGATATCTAATGTTAGGGGAGGCGAATCTCATGCCTGGTAGCTTATGATACTTCCACAGCAGCATCTCAAAGCAACAGACCCAAAGTCTTTGAAAATATTTATCAGAGAAATAATCTAATTCAAACTGGCCAATGGAGAGAGGTAGATACATTCAGACAGCTACTCAGTCCAACCCCAGATACCATCCTGTGGAGTTATATTTCTCTCTCTATCTTCTTTGACTAGATAAGATACTTAAATTTCATGTGGCTACAGACAGGGGGAAAAAAATCCCCCAAGGCTGAATGTCTTCCTACGGTTCAGTGAAGCAACAACTGATTTCAGTTTAATTCTATCCCACAATGTTTCGAGGAGTGTGGATCAGTTTAGCTTTATCCTTGCTACACCCTGCCTCTCTGACAAAGGACGCATCTCAATGAGTGATAAAAAAGTGGGAATTTAAAAGTAGGACTGCATTACTTGAGGTTACTTTTTCAAAACACTGATGAACTTGGATGGCTCAATTTTCAGGAGTCAGACTTGGACAGCTGAAGAGGGTGATTTTCAGAACTCTTTTTTGGCCCTGATAAAATAAAGTGGCATTTATGAAGCATTTTGGTCTGAGCCCTCAAAGTAACTAGTTGTTTTGGACACATAGTCCCTAGTATCAGTAGTGCTTACAGATACCTGGAACAAGAATAAAACCCACTGCCACATGTAAACATATTAACACTTCTGTTATATCTGTTGCATGTCAATATTTTAAAATCATTCAATTTTCAGGTTCATGGCTGTATCCTGACTTAATTAAAGACACACTTCTTTCTAAGTGTGTTTAACTTCTATAAAAGTATTCTCAGAACAGGCAGGAGAGGGAAATATTTTCAGTTATCATAAAATCATCATAAGAAGTCTGGTATTCCACATGGGACCGAATCCACGTGAACATGTGAGGGCAAATGGGGTAAAATAGGACCACACTCCAAAAAATACTCCCGAGAGGCCATCACTAGCTGTCATAAGAAGCACTAATCTTTACATTAATTTTGCAGACAGTGCTTCAAAAGATTCCCTACTGCCTTTACACTTCCTTCACAGCCTGCTTTCACCTTCTGCCAGCTGGATCTCGATGCAAGAAAGAATTTAGACCTTTGGTCTCTTAGTTTTGTCAGCCTCAGATACTTCACTTGTCAGCATAAATCCCTCTCAAACCAAGCAAAGGAAGTTGCATTTGTCTTGCTACAGGTAAGCAATGAAAAACATTTTGCAATGAACCGGCAGAGATTGGTCCCCACTCCAATTTTAATGTGTCTATTAACCAGCTGAGGTCAGATTTAGACTCCACAGACTCATGCAACGGAGTTGGTCAGTAATGTCCCTAACTCAGCTGGTAAAACACAGCAGATTAGTGCCACACACTCCAATCCAGCTCAGAGCAAATCTTTAAAATGTGTTCCTTTATATACCATGCTCTTCTAAGGGCAGTATCATGAAGACTCTTTACTCATTCAAGTAATAACAGGCCTGCTGCCATTTCAGCTTAACTTCCAGGAGTCTGTGCATTTATGCTAGAGGACAAGACTGTATTCAGCTACAGGTCACAATGGTAATCCCTTTTAATACTTTTGATATATGAGGAACACATCTCCTATCTCCCTTTCTGATCCTGCTTTCAAGAGCAATGTAATGTCAGTATTTCATTCCTGATAATCTTTTCCTTAATCACTGGATTTTTCTAAGATGACCTCCCGGAGCTTTGCTTTGTTTTTGTGTTTGCTCAGTCTCCATACAACACAGCTTGCCACATAACCGTATTTAGTCAGGCACTTCTCTAGCTCCATTGTCAGTAGGCTTAATGGAAGTGACCCATTCTCCTTCCAATGATAATTCTGGCGTGCATCCAACACATGGAAAGACCAACTTCTGACTCCCTTTTTTGCCCCTGTTGAAAATACTCTTTTTTTTTTTTTTTGCCATCAGGATTCCTCTGGTTTTGTGTTTTATTCAGTACTTCAGCTCAGTCACTACTGGGACTGAAGTAAAATAATAATCACCATAAGAAGAAGCATTAAAACCCAAGTACCACTAATAATGTAAGTTTTCTAAGAAGAATTAACAACTGACTGTGCTGGTTTTGGTTATTTGCTTTTCAAAGCTTCTATCTATCTTAAAAAGTCTTACAGAAAAACATCTCAAGCAATGACAAGCACAGTTCAGACCATGATAAACCAATTCACAACTTTGAGCCAGAAGAGGCTTGCACGAGCCAAAAAGAAAGCCTGACGGAAGATTTCAAATCCTGCCTCTTGGGCATGCCACTGCTGGCCTCAGCCAATATGAGACTGAGATTTGGTGCCAAAAATGTCTCCAACACTTTAACGCCTCAGTTATTTCTGTGGCTGTAGACAAGTGGATGAGCAAGGGTGATGTCCAACTTCAGCCTGGTTCAGCAAGTGGGAAACTTGGGTTAAATGACCTTCTCAGCTTGTGGGAAATACAATTCAAAGATCTGCAGAGTTCCCAGAGTGCAGACAAGTATGTTGAAGGTGTGCTACATCTCCCTGCTGAAGGAAGACCAACAGGTAGGAAGAAAGCAAGTTTTGGATAGCCAAAGGTAGAGCAAGAAGGGTTTGATTGTCACTCAGTGAAATGAACATCTTGTGGGAGAGAGGAGCCCTCAGTTCCAGTTTCTGTTCTTGTTTTATGAGTTCCATCTGAAAATGAGGAAAATCTTTCCTGTGAGGGTGGCAGAGCACTGGCACAGGCTGCCCAGAGTGGAGTCTCCTTCTCTGGAGATATTCAAAACCCGCCTGGATGCGTTCCTGTGCAACTGCTGTAGGTGAACTTGCTTTGTCGGGGGGGTTGGACTACATGATCTCTGAAGGTCTTTTCCAACCCCGACTGTGTGATTTCTGGCAGTACTATAAGTGTACATTACAGTGCTGACACAGCTAGAGAAATATCAGATTTGGTGCGGTTTCCCAAGTCAGGTTTCCCTGTGCTACTTCTCCTTTGTGAAACGTAGACAGCTTGTCATTTGATTTGATTTCTGGATGGCTCAAAGGGATGTCAGCACTAAAATTCAGTGTAAGGTAGGTATTAGGTGCCTGAATCTTTTCTGGATGTAATCCTCTAGGCTTCACCTCTGATCATGCAACGTATTATAACATACTGAAAAAGAGATTGAGTGAATTTCCCAGTGTCTAACAAGGGAGGCTGCTGGAGGAAGAGATTTAGGCATTGCTGTCTGTCATTTCCATGAATAAACTACTGAGCTCTACCTCTTCATGAAGCTGAAAATGACATGATAGCCTCCTAGGTGGAATCTGAAAAGGGCAAATGGAAAATTCAGAAAGAAAAAAAAGCTAATTTTTGTTTCAAAACAAAAATTATAGTAAAAATACACCTACTGTGCTACAAAATAAGAATAATTTGATTTTTTCTCTTGCATATGTAAATACAGAGAAAATATTAACAGGATATTGTGAGTGCAAGGAATAGATTAATATTCAGATGCATTGCCCTGGTTTGTGGTTATTTCAGATCTCAACCAAGGCTGATGGCGCTTTTATTGTTCCGAAATGTTCACAGTGGAGATTTTTTTCCCAATCATAGCATTCAAAATATTATTTTAATCAGGAATGCTTGAATCCATCCTTCCAAAGTGGAAACAGCAGTGGAATTCAATACACTTCATTGGCTCATGGAACTTTTCCTTTGTCAGACATTTTAAACTGCTTGTTAGAGAAGGCCGAATAATATTTCTGTACTGATGTTCTGTGAACCAGGGTGACATAACATTAACACTAACAATGCTGATACTGAGGGACAGTCATCCCCTGTTGCCAATGAAAGGTTTGTGTAAAGACCAAAATAAAGCATTATCCAAATAAATAACAAATATATCTTATCAATTACCCCGATTTTCAAAAGCATTTTCACCTTCACAATCACAGCTTTTATATTCTTCATCTTTCTTTTTGTGTCTTTCTTCTCCTCTTTATTCAATTCTCTTTTCTTTTTTCTTTTTTTTTTGTGCTTTCATGTTTCTTTATTATAACAGCTCCTGATTTCCCATCTTGGGTTTTACGTTTATCTCACAAAATTATCAATAATTTCATAGTGAATGATTACATGAGAAAGTCTTAGACTCTAGCACAGCATCCCAAATAAAACAGAGGTGAGAAATATGCATATACCAAAGACATGGGTTTAGAATGTTGATTCAGTAAAATAAACACTGAGTCAGTGTCTCTGTGCATTTGGGAAGTTTTTCTTCCCAACTAAAGAATATACTTCAGATATGTTAACCCCCCCCCATCCCTTAGATTCTGCCAAATTTGAATGTGCCATAAACATATGAAGCAGAATGGAATCAGCCCTCAGGAAGGATGTTTAACACCTCTGTTCTTCATATCATCTTGTCTCTCCTCGATTCAGGCAAACTGCAAAAAGCTCACTGCCAACCTTACAGGACTCTTATGCATCTGCGTTTAACCAAGCATTTTGCAGAAATGATCTTCACAACAGCTGGGTGCTGTAGGCACACAACTACTCCTTGTTTTACAACTGGGAAACTGAGTCATGGTGAAACTAAATGGTTTGGCCAGAAGTCACTCAGAGAAAACAGTGGCAGAGCCAAGTGTAAACCTGATGGTCTCAACTCTGTCTCTATCATGAATCAATCGATTATATTTTCTCTCTCTCTGTCATTCTACAAGGACACTCTAAACATGTTGAATTTTGTTTTGACACTTTTGAAACATGACTTTTTTTACTAAGTTTTTATATATTCCATTTGTACCATCTGCAGAAATTCTCAAAGCTGCAGTTTAACTTGGCTTTTGTTGTATTGCAGTGAAATACAGAAGATTTAATGAAACTCATATTCCATCCCATTCATACTGAAGAATGAATCTTACTTTACAGTACAACAATTAATATCAATTATATTACTTGAAAATGTAAGAGACTGCACACATATATTTTCTGTGAATCAGCGTTTGAGCAAGGACCTCTATTTATTATAGCTGCTGAATATAATCAAAGAAGTGAAGCTTTAACATAAATGGTTCAAAGTATGAAATTAAATACCAAGATTCATTCTTTCCAGAGGAATGGCACTTCTATCTGTACAGCAGAATGGAAAGAGAATCTTTGGTAAGAATAGCTCACAGTTAGGGGAACAGTTTGCAACATGGCATAGAGAATTTAATTGTGAAGTCTGGGCAAGTTACAGTCTCTCTGCTTCTCAATTAGCCAAATGCAAGTAGTGTCTCACAGTACATCTTTACTTCAGAGCAAGGCAGTGACGATTTACTCAATAAGTTTGAGCTAAAAGTATAGACATAACCATTCTCATGCTGGAGGGGTTGACCCTGGTGGAACAGGCAATATAGCAGGAAAAGGAAGGGAATCAGGTAGATAGAATCATAGAATTGTCTAGGTTGGAAGGGACCTTTAAGATCATCAAGTTCAACCATCAACCTAACACTGCCCAAACCACCACTAAACCACCACTAAACAATGTCCCACGTTGTGAGGAGTCCACTGGAACAGGACAAATGAGGTAGCTTGGACAGAGACAAGGCTGAATTTTCAGGAAGATGGCAGTGCAAAAGCAGGAGTGGAGGGTCTTTGAGTGTCAGAAGCTGATGAGTTGAGTCAGTCTCAGACCATTTTCCATCTCAGCACCTATGATGAAAGGCAGGTTGTCTGACCTTGTGAAAGGCAGGTCATACCTGACAAACCTGATCTCCTTCTATGATAAGGTGACCCGCTTAGTGGATAAGGAAAAAGCTGTGGATGTCACCTACCTGGATTTTAGCAAAGCTTTTGACACACTTTCCCACAGCATTCTCCTGGAGAAACTGGCTGCCCATGGCCTGGACAGGTGTACTCTTCGCTGGGTAAAAAACTGGCTGGATGGCCGTGCCCGGAGAGTGGCGGTAAACGGAGTTAAATCCAGTTGGCATCCGGTCACAAGTGGTGGTCCCCGGATCTCGGTGCTGGGGCCAGTTCTTTTTAACA
>VZSZ01010131.1:997395-1014016 GCA_013398815.1 Ibidorhyncha struthersii
CTGAGGGAACTGGGGCTGTTTATCCTGGAGAAGAGGAGGCTGAGGGGAGACCTTATCACTCTCTACAACTACCTGAAAGGAGGTTGTAGAGAGATGGGGACTGACCTCTTCTCCCCAGTGACAAGTGAAAGGACGAGAGGAAATGGGTTCAAGTTAAGCCAGGGGAGGTTTAGGTTGGATATTAGGAAAAATGTCTTCACTGCAAGGGTTATCCAGCATTGGAGTAGGCTGCCCAGGGAGGTGTTTAAAAAAGGGGCAGACGTGGTACTTGGGGATATGGTTTAGAAGTGGTTTAGTCAGGTTAGGTTAATGGTTGGACTTGATGATCTTAAAGCTCCCTTCCTACCTCAACAATTCTGTGATTCTATGATTCTGTGATTCTATGAAAGACACCAGCTCAGTTAATTTGGTGCTGCCACAAATTTTCCATGCTTTTTTCCATATCACTCCGTCTCCTTGACCTTATCATCCTGCCATACATGTTGTGAACTGCACATTCCAAGGAAGCAGAACCAGCCATGGGGCTGGAATGAGTTGCATGATCACTTGAAAGAAGTTCTGAATGGCTCAGAAGTCAGTGAAGCTCTACCAAGACACTGCCTGCAGGGGTTTTGTGGCATAGTTGCACATATGATAATATTGGTTGTTTTCTTTTTTTTTGTTTTTACTAACTACAAAATTTAACTGTATTTTGGTTGTGTCAATAATTCACACTCAATTCATAACAGCATAATGACTGTATCTCAGGGTGCCAGTGGTGTTTGAGATCCTGTGATTCAATTTCACAGTGCTTTCACATCATATGTTTACAAAATACAGACCAGCAATTTTAATTGTGCTCCAAGGAAACCATGCTAGACAGTGTATGAAAGATTAAATAGTAAAACCTCATAGACATCATCATATTTTTTTCTCCCCTTTTTTTTGTCCTGGTTAGAAAAGAACCATCTTGATGAAACTAATAAGGCACTCATGCAACATGGTTCTTCTAAACATGTGAGTGCCCTTCTACATTAATAAAGCAAGTCACTACCTGCATCAAAGCGTATCAGAATTGGTGTAATACAGGACAGGACTTCTATTCACTTCTGGGAAAGACCATGCTTTTGGCAGAGCCAAGTTGATGGAGGCGACCCTACCAAACACAGCGGTTCAGGTACCATCCGCAGAGATCAGCAGTGACCTGTCGATCTCTGCCGACAGTGGCAGACAGCTTTGCCAGAGGCCAAGTCCAGACTGCTGAAACTCCAGCACAATGACTTAGCCATGAACCCATTCCATTTCTCTGTAAATCGAGTAGGAGAGGGTTAGGAGACAGGTTTAAAAGAAGCAGGGAAGGCATTCCTCCCAACCACTCAGATTTCATAGATCACAGCCAAAAAGAAGCAGGAGGTTTCTGGCTATGCTGCATCTAGATCAAAGGCTCTGTTATAGCTTATATGATTAATGAAAGATGAACAGCATTCCAAAGATTAACAAATTTAATTCCTGAGAGTGTAGCAGTTATCTATGTGGGCAGATTGACCCCTAATCTCTGACTTGGTGCTGGACCGTGCCGCGCTCATGTTTCCTCTCTCCCTCCCCTCCACTGCCACCTTCACACCGACAACTGAAAGATGACATTGAGTAGATGGGTTCAACACAGGAAGATAAAAACAATGTGAAAGGATGGAGACTGGGAGCTTATCAGCCAAACAGGACACAGGATATAAAAAGTAATCAACTTAAAGCTCTTATCAAAATGTCTCCTGGGAACAGTTTTTCTTTTTTTTTAAAAAAAAAAAATAAAAAAATCTGTCATTGCTCAGGAAAAAATATAGGATTATTTTAAAGCAATTTCATCTGATATACTCTGCGTGTGTGGGGTGTATGTGTTTCCTGAAGAATGCACGTGCTTTGTTATTTGAGGTGTTTTAAGCCAAGGGAATCAAGTCATCATGTACAAAAGGAGTATATTTAAAAGAGGAACCCAGACATGACATTTTCTGTCTTATTTAAAAAGTGAATGGGAATGCACTGAAAAGGAACGCGCACACTGCAATATGTTAAGAACTTAAACAATTAACAAAATATTTAGACAAATTACATATAATTATGTGCTAAAACAAAATAGCTGCCTGTAAGATCCTCCCTACCAGCATTCTATACAGCTTCATTTGCAGAAGTGCTTCTTTGAAAAGGTTTTGAAATCTTACAGAGAATCCTGTAATCTGATTATAGCAAACAACTCTTAAAGTGGAATATTTTCAGATTAATGTTGTTGCAGGATTCAGCTTTCAGGATTAATCATTTCAGTTTACATGCCCACTCTAGTATGCATCCAGTCTCTTCTCCACTGCTAAGAACCTACATTTCCTAATCTATAGAATATCATCCCACTCATTTAAACGGTCTTCTGTTCATCAGGGGGAAAAAAAAAGTTAGGTGGTTTTATTTCAAGTATTTTTTCCAAGCCTTTTGCATTAGCTTTTTTCTCTCTTTTTCTTTTTTTTTTTTTTTTTTACCTGAAAAAGCTATTGGCATGTGAGTGCTGGTTTTATGATGAAGGCAAAATACTTCCTAAGCGATAGATAATATGAGAGCACTAAAAGAGTGATAATAAGAAAACATAGTATAGAAATACTATCACACAGAAAATGTTGCAATAAAGCCAGAGAGATACTTTCAACAGTGAGACCTCGATTCCATCCTGATTTCATCACGGCATTTGGCACAGCTTCCTTAGGGACAGGTTGAAGGCAAATTAGGTTTTATGCCGCATTTGTACTCCAGCAATTCGCTTGGTTGCCAGCATAAATTAGAGTGGCCTTAGGGCTGCTTCAGTTTATATTTACCTTCCTCTGCCCAGATTCCAGACTATGTTGTGGTTTAGGTTCTGTGCTGGCCAAAAGATTCCTGTGCATTGGAAAGCCACCAACAACGTAACAAACTATGCTACGGTTTTCTTGGTGTTTAAATGAACTCCTTAGGTCAGAGAGGTCTCTTATCTGGATACCACAGGACAATCTCGTTAGGGAAGGACAGAACTCTGGGAGTCCGTTTCTTTTAGTCACAAAGGGGATTTGCACAGCACATACCACAGCTCTGCCTGGTGCTCCTGCCTTGGCTTACACATGCACACAGTGAGAGGTTCATTCAGGCTCGAATTCTTCAGTAGGTGTGTCCTTAATATTCAATTGCATATAGAATCATAGAATCATAGGACTGTCTAGGTTGGAGGGAACCTTTATTATCATTGAGCCGAACCATCAACCTAACACTGCCCAAACCACCACTAAATCATGTCCCTAAGCACCACGTCTACACGTCTTCTAAATACCTCCAGGGATGGTTATTCGATCACTTCCTTGGCAGCTTGTTCCAATGTTTGATAACCCTTTCTGTGAAGAAATTTCTCCTAATATCCCATCTAAACCTCTCCTGGCACAACTTGAGGCCATTTCATCTTGTCCTATCGCTTGTTACTTGGGAGAAGAGACTGCCCCTACCCCCCACCCCTCTCTACAACCTCCTTTCAGATAATTGTAGAGAGCAATATGAATATTTAAAGGTAATAAATGTCAAATTAAATGTTTAACGATCTTGTTTACACTTAAAAGACCTTGAGACGGATCAGGAAGAAGACAAGCTATCTAAATTGACCAGTTGCTGAGCTCAGAGGAACATCTCCCGCAGCTTCTGTTGCTCTGGAGCAAGTACCCTGTGACAGCAAAGGTGGATGAATTAAAAGAGACAGGCACAGTGATGTAGGGTGTGCCTACACTTACAGGCAACAAAAATATCTGGGCTTTGGGCTATCTCAACAGGCCTAGTCTAGGTGGACCCTGAAATAACGATGTAACAACTATCTAACACCTTCTGTGGTTCTTTTTTTGTAGTAGCTCCAGGCTTTCCTTATGACTTCATGACACATTCAGGTATACGCGGTAGATTTTAAGTAATTTTAAGTAAATTCACCTGCTTGAACTACCTATTTCTATGATACTTCACCATGATCAACTTGGGTCTAGTCTGCAGAACATAGCTGTGCAGAAGAAATCCTCCCACCTCCACTGCAGTGTAGAATTTTCTGCAGAGACGCAGACATCTAGAAGAAGTAATTTTTTTTTACAAACCACCTAGCAGCTGCCTTATTATACCTTATTTTTTTTTTAAGAAGCTGAGAGTTCAGGCCTCATTACTGCAAACTGTGGAAACAATATCCATAATCTCAACTATTAAGGAACAGGAAAAAACCTTAGTTATGTACAATTACAGTTACCTTCACCTTGGTGTGCTTTAATGAACTACAAGAGTTTAATTCTGTACACATAACTTTTAAAGAGGTGAACAGACTCGAGACAAACTTAAGAGTGACCTGTGAGTCTCCAGAGTGAGAGGTGGTACAGGGGAGAACAAAGGTGGCAGATGAAATCATGGTGAGGGAGCACATTGTTTCTCAGCCTCTTCATATTTGGTCTCTTCTCCTCTCAGCTCTGTATTGGCTTAAATTATTGTTTTCTTGCATTCACTTGAAAACAGGCCAAGCTTTTTAAATCATGCCAGAGAAATATTCTTTTCATTTTTTGCGCTTTCTTATGGCTTTGGATTTTTAGGTTTGAATAAAGCCAAGAAAATATGAACAAGCATTCAACTCAAAGCCACTCATCCTTTTCACACACCCCAGTGTGGCATTTGCTTCTGGACTAATCGAGTTAGTCCTGCTTTGCCAATCAAAGCTGAAGGCAAACAAAAGTCTCACTTCATTTAATTGAACCCCACTTACACTGTCCAACAAGAATGCACATACTTGCCTTGTTTTCATATTTTTCCTATATTGCAATTACCTAAAAGATCATATGTGGGTTGGGGACCCAGAATCCTAGGCATTTCCCAAACACAAAATAAAAGGATAGTGTCTGACTTCAAGAGCTTATTTTACAAGTGAAATCTCTGGAGCACAGTAATGCTGATCTTTCTGGACCTATCCCTGTTGAGACTTTGCTGGCGGAACAGTCTGTAACTAGTTTTTTTGGTTGCTTGTTTTTCTTTATCTAAAGTAAGTGCAAGTTTCTCTTTGTGCCTGTAGGAAACCTTTCATTGACCCATTTCCTGAACCAAGCAAACAGTCATCAGCTTATAATTGGGTGAATTAGCCACAGGAGAGAAAGCAAACTTTAAAATAATTGCTCTTTTTCCTCCTTTGTATCAACATTTTTTGTGCAACAAGCCACCTGGCTCCAAATATTTGTTTTCAAGTCACCCAAATACAAAACTCACCAGACAGTAGACCCTGAAAGGTCCTATAGCGAAAATCTGCTAAAATCACATCATCAGTTTTCAAAACCCATTCAAAAGGAAAAGATCGGCAAAGCATACCCCCATACTGTGCATCCTTTGGCTGGGAAAGTGAGCCCCCCTGCAGCTCAGAGCTAAGGAATCAGGAATTTTACTCTTTAAATCACATGAAGTATACAGAGAGAGGGAGGGAGGGAGTGCGGGGAAACTAGTGCTGATCAGAGGAACGACTAATGGAACAGAAGAGTTTGAAGATGTCTGATCTCTTCTCTGCCTTGACTGCAGACAAACTCTCAGATGAATTATGAAACACACAGCCCTATCATGCCCCCCTGAAAGTTCAAGGAACAGCACAGTTGTGTACTCTTCACTGGGTACTCTGCCGATCTGCTACTTATTCTGCACCTACTTTACAGAAAGAGATATTTTATGTATTTTCCTTAGACAATACGTACTTATTTTTACCGATTTTCCTCTGATGTGCTCAGGGCAAGGATAGCAATAAAATATTCCTTGACTTTTTGCACCTGTGTAGGGAGGCCGTCGGCAATTGCTACGCTGCAAGTTCTGCTCCGTTTTAAACATTTCAGGTCCCAAGGAAGGTTTACCTCCACCCTGCTGACTGCCCACCTGCAGCTGGAGCAGTCATCTCACCTCACTTCACTTCATCTGCAGGGTAGATACCTGCACGCAAGCTAGTTTTCACCGTCTCCTCCTTACAGTCGCAGGAAAGAAGTAAGTCCTCCTAGGGAATGATTAATTTGACTGATTTCAAATAGCTACTTTATGGTGAGATAATGAGGCTTTAGAAAAGCCTAATTATTTCTGTTGACTATAAAGGGAACCTTGAAGATTGCTAGACATACAGAAACTGCCTCTGGCTTAGGTATTTCCTCAGCTGCAGATCATTGGTAGCTGGAGGAAAGACGGCTCCATGCTTGCTTTGTCCTTTTGCTTCTCCCTCAGCACCCAGTATTTACTGCTGGTTATGGGCCAAATGATCTTTCAGTGAAATTCAAATCTCACCAAATTGTGCAACCCTTCTGGAGCACACTCAGCCTTGCCTCTATCCATGACACCTGCTACAGGGCAGGAACTGCAAAAGAAGTCTTCAGACATGCTCGGATTCTTCCTCTTTGGGCAGCTCCAGAAGTCCAGGTAAGGCAAGAAGCAATAACGTTTCCAGGGCAGGAGGGTAGGTTCCAAGTCTGCTCTTAGGACATAGTGTTGATGCGTAGCAGTGCAGACATCCTCTGCGACCGCTTTGTGTACATGGGAAGAAGGACTGAATGAGCGCACAGGCCTGTCTTCATGAAGGCTTTCTTCAGAGACCCAGGAAGGTTGGGGCTTCCTACCTGCCTGGCTTTTTCTATGGGCTAGCGCAAATAGACAATTTATCTTTCAGATTGTTTCTTCTTTGGCCACCAGGATGAAACTTCTAAGAACCAAACGGCAAGATTTTTACTGGCTTCATGTGGTGGGCTGACCTTGGTTTGCCACCAGGTGCCCACCAAGCTGTTCTATCACTCCCTCTCCTCAACAAGATGGGGAGAAAATACAATGAAAAGCTTATGGGTCAAGGTAAAGACAGGGAGATCACTCACTATTTACCTTCAGGGCAAAACAGACTCGACTTGGGGAAATTAATTTAATTTATTGCTAATTAATAACAGAATAGGATAGTGAGAAATAAAAGCAAATCTGAAAACACCTTCCCCCCACTCCTCTGTTCTTCCCAGGCCCAGCTTCACTCCTGACTCTTCCACCTCCCCCCCCGAAAAGTGCAGTGGGATGGCCATTGCAGTCAGCCCATAACACTTCATCTCTGCTGCTCCTTCTTCCTCATGCTGTTCCCCTGCTCTAGTGTGAGGTCCCTCCCATGGGATACAATCTTCCATCAATTTTTTCTGTGTGGGTCCTTCCCATGGGCTGCAGTTCTCCAAGAAGTGCTCCAGCGTGAGTCCTTTCCCCAGGGTAAAGTCCTTCAGGAAGAGACTGCTCCTGCATGGGTCTCCCACAGGCCACAGTTCCTGCCAGAAAACCTGCTCTGGTGTGGGCTTTCCACAGACTGCAGTGTGGATGTCTGCTCAAGTGTGGTCCTCCATGGGCTGCAAGGGGACAACCTGTTTCACCATGGTATTGTCCATGGGATCTGAGGGAAAGTCTGCTCCAGCGCCTGGAGCACCTTCTCTTCCTCCTTCTTCACTGACCTTGGTGTCTGCATAGTTCTTTCTTTTCTCACTCCTCTCTCTCATATCTACTGAACAGCATTTTTTACCCTTTCTTCCACATGTTATCACAGAGGCACCACTGGTATTGCTCATTTCTTCAGCTTTGGAGAGTGGTGAGTCCTTCTTGGAGCCAGCTAAAACTGACACTATCCAACATGGTGACAGCTCCTGGTGCCTTCCCACAGAAGCCACCCCTGTATCCCCCCTGCTATCAAAACCTCACCATTTAAACACAATGCATTTCACAGAATCACAGAATCACAGAATAGTCAGGGTTGGAAGGGACCTCTGGAGATCATCTAGTCCAACCCCCCCACCAGAGCAGGGTCGCCTACAATAGGTTGCACAGGACAGCGTCCAGGCGGGTTTTGAATGTCTCCAGAGTGGAAGACTCCACCCCCTCTCTGGGCAGCCTGTGCCAGTGCTCCACTACCCTCAAAGTAAAGAAGTTCCTCCTCATGTTAAGATGGAACTTCCTATGTTCAAGTTTGTGCCCATTACCCCTCGTCCTATCAATGGGCACCACTGAAAAAAGACTGCTCCCGTCCCCCTGGCATCCTCCCTTCAAGTATTTGAAAGCATTAACAAGATCCCCCCTGAATCTTCTTTTCTCCAGACTAAAGAGACCCAAATCCCTCAGCCTCTCCTCATATGAAAGATGTTCCAACCCCCTAATCATCTTTGTAGCCCTTTGCTGGACCCTCTCCAGCAGATCCCTGTCTTTCATTAGGGCCAGAATTTCCATCCATGTCTTCCCTGAATTTGGCATTCAGGTGGTGTATTTCTCTATCTGTCTATCCATCCTCTGTTTTCTGCAGTCCAGACTCTCCTCTTGGGTGTATTTTTCCTTATTCCTTGTAACCTCAATTTAGGGCTATAGTAATTAACCACAGGTGCAAAGAGAGAAGCTTCACACTTCCTGTTGCAAAGAAGAAAGTGATAAATTCAGTTTCCAGGTCTCTCTGCAACATGCCTTTTAAGCTCCTTATCAGGGCAATACTTCGTCAGGGCTGGTTCCTTTGCTACTGTCAGTTATTTCAGGAATGCTATGAAATTAATGAGGCTAATGGGTTTTGTTTCTTTGGTTTTTTTTCTGTGTTTTTTTTAAAGGTCTAATTTGTTTAGAGGTGCTTTATAGCCCTCATAAGTCCCGTTACACAACTCCCATTATATACTCTGGCTGCCCATGGCCTTCTTATGAAAAAGAATAATTTGGGAAGCGGGTATATGCCATCAAGCTCCCCTCTGAGGGAGCTAAATGGAAAATCTAAATGATGCTGTTTTGGAAGCACTTCCATACAGAAATCTTAAAAAGTGAGTTAACAGGCTGTGTGAACGTGCATTTCAGGGTGGCTGTGAGAAAGTCATAGATGTAACTTAGTGCCTTTAACCCTATTCCTGTCATTCTTGATGGCTCATGGAATAACTCTGCAGCTTTAACTGTGCTGTGGAATTAGGCCGTTCATGCCTTCATCATATATATGCATCAAATTTATTTGCATATACATATAAATTAATATATGTATATATATAAATTAATAGAACCTTGAAAACGCGAATGTCACAAACCAACATAATCCCAAGAAGGGAAAACACATGGTGTTACTGCTGACTTCTTCACTTTTCCTTCTCCACATCTCCTCCTACGCTGTTAGCAATTTCCTCCATACTATAATTTCAGTATGTGGTGAATTTTCAGCAGATAAGACTGTATGGATTACGGAGACCATGGGCTACCTGCTCTACTGTGGGTTAGTGAAGCTGAGGGAGCAGTGTGATGAAGTCAGGATTTTCCTTGTCTGTACATCTACACATTGGATTAGGGACTGTTTTTATTTTGAAGGGATGTTATCTTGACATCTTTTTATAGTGTTGCAGTTGTCACATGTGTCATAGGATCTCCAAGAAATCTTGCCTAGAACTCACAAAAACTGCTTTTCCAGCAGAGAGAAGGAAGCTTTTTTTGGAGCTGGAAGAAGGAAAGTTTCATTTGTGTATTCACAGCTGGCAGCAGGGTCTCTGCTCTCTACCAGGGGTATATCGGAGGCACTGAAGTCTGTATGAGGGACAGACTCCACAAAAACCTTTATTAACATGAGCACTGACTGATGTGGTCATGAAGCTTCTCCCACTGGTAGGAAAGATCCTGTGAAAGGTACCTTCATTCTCTAAGGAAGTCAGGAGTGAGGAAACTGCGCCAGGGTAGGCTCAGTTATTGCTACAGCCCATTCCAGGATAACAGGAAAGAGATAAAACTTTCTGGATAGCTGACAGGATTACAGTCTCATGGGACAACTCAGAAATAGGTAATTATAGACCAACACGTCCCCTGTTTGTCGTTCAAGCAGTATGACAATGGAGCCAACTGCCTGGCAAAAATGGCAGTTTTTAATTTTTGCTTCTTCTTAAACACAAAAGCAGAGAAGAATATATTCTAGGAGACATGCTAAAGCAGTCAAGACTACTCTTGTGTACAATTGCACACGCACATGTGCGCATGCACCTACACCTGCTAAACTTTCCAGAAAAGTGAGATAATTCTTTATATCAGATCCCTAGGCTGGCTCTCTCATCCTGTATTTTCTTTTTCGTTCTATAGGAAAGCGTCTGTCGTTTTTGTAGAAGGCAGTGCCCTGCTATGGAAGCCCATTACATGAGCACATCTCCTATGGAGACAGGCTGAGAGAGGTGGGGTCCTTCAACCTGGAGAAGAGAAGGCTCTGGGGAGACCTTGCAGCCCCTTCCAGTACCTAAAGGGGCTACAGGAAAGATGGGGAGGGACTCTTAATCAGGGAGTGGAGCCATAGGATGAGGAGCAACGGTTTTAAACTGAAAGAGGGGACATTTAGATTAGATACTAGGAAGAAATTCTTTACTCTGAGGGTGGTGCCAAGGTTGTCCAGAGAAGCTGTGGCTGCTCCATCCCTGGAGGTGTTCAAGGCCAGGTTGGATGGGGCTTGGAGCAACCTGGGCTGGTGGGAGGTGTCCCTGCCCATGGCAGGGGGGTTGGAACTAGATGATCTTTAAGGTCCCTTCCAACCTAAACCGTTCTATGATTTTATGATTAAACCAACAGTAATACAAAAACTAAGAATTCTTCCTTCCACTTCAATATACAATGAAATACTTCCTAGTACACAGACACACATGAATAAACCTATACTAGCTCATAAAAATCAAATACAGTCTTAAAGGAAGTAAAGAAGAAGGTGGGGAACATTCCCACCAACAGTGGGCAGTGAGGGACAGGCTCGTGCATCATCATGTAGGGGACTATGTGGTTACAGCACCATCTTATTTAGTTTTGAGCTACATTTGCTGCTGGAGAAGATAAACAAACCATGTCCCAAAGTCAGTGCCTGCTCCTCTAGCAAGACCTTCCATAAGAAGGTCATTCTCCTTATAGACAGGGGACCCTCCAGGGTATGTGCTTTGGCTGATGTGCCAGTTAAGCACAGAGTAAAAGCTCATCTGAGCAAGCACTTAGACTTCATAGAGCTCACTTGATACTATCCAAACTACCATTTTATTCAAGCTTCCTGTTGTAACCTTCCTAGGTGCAAAATACAATGACAGTTGTAAGAGTAGGATTATTGTAGAGACAGATCAACACTTTAACCATTGGGCTGTCTCAGCCTACTCTGAGTAGATGAGATACCAACTCTGCCACCAAAACAGGCTTGCCATGGTGGCAAAGAACAGAGCTGCACCAAGGAAAGTCTAAAGGAAAACGATGCTAGTCCGGGCACGTAGGTGCATGCAAATATGCTTTTACTGTAGTGAAAAGACATTTCCTAGTTTGTTGATGTGGATTTTAAATAAGGGATAACAGAAGATAAAGAAGAACAGAAAAAAGGCAAGCAGGACATCAAGGAATCCTGACAAAGACAGTTTTGAGATTCTGAGATATTCAGAGGAACGCAAAAATACTATGAGAGGCTGTTATTTGCGAGTCTTCCAGACCAAGATATTTTTATTTTATCTTCACCAGTTTGAGCTGTCTGTTAATCTGGGATGCAGCCAGAATTTTATTTTCCTTCTCTTGTGCCTAGTAAACACTTGCTTATTTAGTTAAAATGCAAATATTGTTAAGAACATTTTACCAGATGCTTCCCTGGGTTCAAAACACAATTGCCTTTGGAGCTTGCATTTGGGCTTTTTATTCTGCTTATGATAATTTAGACAACCTATGTGATAGTAGTTAAATGCTCAAAACTTCACTTCTAAGTGATATGCTCTAGGTCAAGTGTATCCTAAGAGACCGTGCCCAGGAAATCAAGACTATAAATATAAATGCTGTAATCTAAAATAATATAAAGAGAACCTTAATGAGAACACAGTGTAAATGCCACCCTGAAACAATGTACAAAATTCATTCTTGTGTTATTTGTGCTTTTACATCCATAAAAACAAATGAAAAGAGATGTCTGTACAGACCTTTGGGTATGCAGGTCCGTTCTAAAAACTATGGCAAATTTTCTAACAAATTTAAGGCAGTCTGACTAAAACCGGTGTTTCTGTGCCACTCCTATCAGCCTTTTCCACTACACCAATCTTGGAACAGAAAACATTGCTCTGGAGAATATTCATGCCAAAGGGTGACTACTTGCAATTCTAATGAAACATCTTCATACTTCATCAAGGGAGACGGGAACTACAGAAATGTCACTGTCAAGAATTATCTTTCTCTTTACATGATATCTTTATGCTGAAATTTTAAGGGCCACGGGGAGGACTGCCAGTTTGGTTGCTGACTTGCTGAGATCTGATGTGTCTATCAATGTGCTTTCATGTCAGCTGTGGACCAACAAGACAATAAGATGGCCTATCTTTTACTAGAAAGTGAACGACTTCGCTGGTGAAGCAGGTTGAGACAACATCTCCTCTTGAAGTTCAAAGCCTTAACCTGTCAGTTTTACAGGATAAGTGAATTTTGAGGTGAAAAGTGCTCGCACGACCAGTCTGAATCACCTAATGCATTATCAAGATACCTGAGAATTTTTCCATGACCTGTTCATACCCTATGAGCAAATCTCCGAATTAAGGAAGCGGTGTTATTTCCCTTCTCTAAATAAAAGTGCTATATGACAGAGGAATCCAGTGATCAGCTAAAAAACACACAAGCCTGATCAGGAAGAGGAGAACTGAACCTGTATTTCCTATGGCTCTAGACAGATTACTTTCTCAGTCTCTGCATGTGCAAACCAGTTATTCTAAGGGAATCCAGAGAGAGTTTAATTGTTCTAGTTCCTTTAAGACTTGTAGCCCATGACCAGATAAGAAGCAGACCAGAACCCCATCCTTGAAATTTAGGTAAGTGATGGTAGTTTCTAGTCCTTATTTTCAGAAGTGTGTCTAATGGAAACACACAGAATAGGGATGACTGTCCCCTCCACCTCCTTCTCTTGCGTACGCATTTCACACTTCCATATCTCAGCCTGGATGATTATCATATGTATTTCTGTAATGCCCAGAGGCTTCAGCCTGCTTGTAAGATCTAGACAGTTTAAGTATTAAGGGTTTATTTTATGGCTATCTTCCTTCAAGGAACTGACCTTATAACATGACTCTTTTTTATACTGTTTGACAAAATATCCCTAAATTGGCATTATATGACCTCTAATGATGTCTTAAAAATGAAGACTCTGTGCCTTGCAGTTTGAATTTAATATAGGTTTTTCCTTTACTTAAAGTAATGAGACCAAAGCAAAACCAATTTGCAGTTCTCATTACTGGTTTTGTCCAGGAATCAAGGGATTTAAAAACCCCACTGTATTTCTTAGAAGCAAGGCAGCAACAATGCTGATCATGACCCCCTGAAGCTGGAGACCTTGTTATTAGTAATCTACAGCTGTGCTCCCAGTGGACACTTCCACCCTGGTCCAGCGAGATCCCAAAGGGCATGTCTACACTTCAGCTGCTGAGGCACCGTTAGATTTATTGTCATAACCAGAAGCAGGTGCTCCGCAATGAATAAACATTGCTGTGGCTCTGTCACTTTCTGATTGCACCAGTTAACAGATGGACATACAAATTTGGGTTGGCACCCGCTACTGCACCATTTCCCCCTTGGTTTTCCCAAAGAGAAGAGAGTTGTGCTTGATCTACACCAGTGGGTGCGTAAGAGCAGAATCAGACCCCCAGAACTCTTAAGTACGGAAACACGAGTGCACGCATAGATAATGGTTTGCACAGCCCTGGAAAATATCAACTTAGATTGTTTTAAATACAAATAAACTCAAGCAAGCTCAAGCAATTAGCTTGGCACAGCTCTGAAATGTGTTTAATGGCTGAGCGATCAAAAGGTTTTCCATCAACTTTAGCTGAATCAAACTGGCAAGTAAATCTTTCCTTACACATAATTTTCTGAAGTTTGAAGTGACAAATTGGACTGAACTCAATTAAAGCAGCAGGTTCTATGCGTTTAATTGCAAGCAGTGTCTATGATTGTGAAGGAATCCAATTCAGAATGAAAACACAGATGTGGCTGTGGCAGAGCGCTGTAAAACACAAAGAGGCAAAACCAAGTTCAATCAGGAAAAAGTTACAGGCAATGTAAAATTATGTATTCTGCCATACTGCTGGAGCACTAGCTGTAGGCAAGGATTAAAATATGAAATTGGGAAATGTTCAGATAGCTACATCGTTGTAGTCCAAAAAATGCTATGAGAAAAAGTAAGTAAATATTTGTAAAGCAGTTTGACTGTGGAAAGTGCATGAAAATACTAATGGTATTTCCAATTACTATGCAATGACACCTACTTCAGAGAATTAATTGTATCATCGGTTAGAATATATTAAAAGAAAAAGTTTGTGCAAAAAATGGTAATTAAAGAATGACTTTGTAATAGGACACTCAGTCATTATGGGGGAAGTGCTTAGGGGGTAAATTTAGTATTTAGTCCTTCAGCACACACACATGGCTCCCATTGATATTAATGGGAGCCATCCACACTTTCAAGGGCAGGTTTCAACCTACACCAGGAAAGCTAAACTAAAAGGGAAGCGAATACAGCAGATCAAGTTATTCTTAAAATTGACCCAGGCGAACACGACATGTGCTAGCATTTTAAGCCCTGCACTCAGTGAAAATTAAAGTTGTTAAATAAGCAATGGAATCAATTTTAAGCAATTGCTGTGTGTATTTATAGAAACAGCACCTCCATCAAATATATAAACAACTAAAAAGGGAACCTATTACTGTTTAATTTTGGTCCTTGGAAGAAGATGATTTCCATAGTAAGGCAAGTGTGAGAATCATTTTAAAAGCTCAGCAGGGAATTTCTGTACAGCCTATGAGTTCTGTTTGAAATTGGGGGCTATTTATATGTATCTGTGTCAGACTGCAGACACTATTTTGGATGTGGGATTTTTTGTCCTTTCACATCGTGGTTGGGGGTGAATTGTAGAGACTGTTGTGAAAGGGCTAACCCATCAAAAAGACTAGAAAGATTAAAAAAAAAAAATAATAGAAAAAGAAAAAGAAGACCAAAACCCCAAAGCTGATATGGTTAAACAAGCAAGGTGAAAAAAACTATTTGAACTGAAAAGATATTCCTCAGAAAGCTGAATGAAACCTTCCCAAAAAGGGAAACAGAAGAGAACTAGTTAAATATAAAAGGATAACACAGCAGGACAAAAGGGAAAAAAAAAAATCATTTTGAAGAACATATTGCTAAAACCATAAAAATGAAAACTTTTTTTCCCAGCACCAGAATAAGGAAATCTGCCAGAAAGTTTGTAGGACTGAGAGATGATCAAGAAGGAAAAAGATCATACAGAGAAGACAGGGCTACAGAAAAAAGGAAATCTTCTCCATGATCAATGTTGATGTGTTTAGAGAGATTCTTACACCAGAAATTTTCCTTAAAAAGAGGTGAATTCAAAGGTCTGTTTCAATTTAGAGTATCAGTAGAAAAGTTTTAAGAGTGAATCAATAAAATTAAGAGTATCGCATCACCAGGACCAGATGGTATTCACCCAAGAGTTCCAGAAGAACTCAGGTATGAAATTGCTAAACTATTAATTGCGCTGAGTAATCTTTTGCTTAAAACAGAGTGCCCACTACAAGAAGAGGATGCCAATGTGAAAAAGAAGAGAAAAGAAAGAGTAAAAAGAAAAAAAATTCACAAGAGGTGTTAGAAACCACAGATCAATAAAAACATATTGGTCAATTTGATAGAAATTATAATAAAAAATGGAAACAGGAGACACATGGACAAATGGGAGACAATGGAAAAGGACAAATGTTCTTTTTCAGGGGAAGTTCTGCCTCCCAAATCTGTTAGAGCTCTTGTTGTTTTCTAAGAGTTTTTTAAACAATTTTTTTAAAATATATTTTGCGTCCTGCTAACTATCTTAATAAGGGTAGAGGCCAGTGAGAGAAGAGTAATCTGCTGAGGAGGATATACATCCATGGGAAAGAGGACATTGGAGACTTGCCAGTGTAGGAAGAAGCAAGGCAGTGGCAGAGTGAGGTTTTCATTTCCCCTATGTTTACCAGGCACCTGCAATCACTTTATTAAGGAAGTCGGAAAGTATATCTATGTTTATTCCCCTAAATATCTGACTTCACGTCACTTTGTCCAGTCCCTTTTTGCTGCTGCTGCTGCTATCTGCCTATGTGACCTCCCATGAAGAAAGCTGCAGGAGCCCAGGGGCTCAAGAAGGGCTTTTATCTGTGCTAAACCTATCTTCTGCATGCCCTGGTTAAGTGTCCCCTGGTTCCTGTATTGCTAGATTGCAGCACTTCTAAATTCACTTTACCCACCATCTTCACGTCTTCAAGAAGTGCCTCGATTCCAGTGATCGAGTTGCCCTTTTCTGTTTCTAGTCCACATCCACTGTGCCCTTCTTGATGTGGGGAAATGTGACCTGTGCAATGTAGGCACACATCTGCTTTACAAAGCAGCAAAATAATGCCCTCTGCCTTCTCTTTTGTTCTCTTACTGATGACACAGAAAATTTTATTGACTTCTTTGGGTATCACTACATGTTGAAATGATTATTTCAGGAAAATATCAAGAGTGACTCCAAAATTGCTGGGTAAAACACTGGCTGAATGGCCGTGCCCAGAGAGTGGTGGTAAATGGAGTTAAATCCAGTTGGCGTCC
>VZSZ01010131.1:1014233-1088396 GCA_013398815.1 Ibidorhyncha struthersii
AGTGTGCCCAGATGGCCAAGAAGGCCAATAGCATCCTGGCCTGTATTGGGAATAGTGCGGGGAGCAAGACTAGGGAAGTGATTGTCCCGCTGTACCTGGCACTGGTGAGGCCGCACCCCAATCACTGTGTTTAGTTTGGGGCCCCTCACTAGAAGAAAGACATTGAGATTCTGGAGTGTGTCCACAGAAGGGCAACAAAACTGGTGAGGGGTCTGGGGGACAAGTCTTCTGAGGAATGGCTGAGGGAACTGGGGTTGTTTAGCCTGGAGAAGAGGAGGCTGAGGGGAGAGCTTGTCACTCTCTACAAGTACCTGAAAGGAGGTTGTAGAAAGATGGGGACTGACCTCTTCTCCCTAGTGACAAGTGATAGGACAAGAGCAAATGGGTTCAAGTTAAGCCAGGGGAGGTTTAGGTTGGATATTAGGAAAAATGTCTTCACTGGAAGGGTTATCCAGCATTGGAGTAGGCTGCCCAGGGAGGTGGTGGATTCGCCATCCCTGGAGGTGTTTAAAAAAAGGGTAGATGTGGTACTTGGGGATATGTTTTAGAAGTGGTTTTGTCAGGTTAGGTTAATGGTTGGACTCGATGATCTTAAAGGTCCCTTCCAACCTCAACCATTCTATGATTCTGTGATCGCCTTCTTGCAACTGTCTTTTCAGAGTTCAGCATCACGTCTCTGTGCTTCAGACTGTTTTGTCTAGATTCATTTGTTACCTCGTATTTTTTTTACATAGGAGTTCATCTGGCAACTTTTGGCCCTTTTCTCAGTTTTGTTAGGCTCTTCTGCAGCTCCTCATTAACGCTGCTGTATTTGAATACCTGATAGAGCTTAATATCATTTGAAAGCATAAAGATTTCACTGTTCATTGCTTTCTCAAGGGCATTAATGACAACGTCATATAAAACTGATGCTTACACCAGTCCTGGGGGCATCTTGGTGCTGAGTCTTCTCCATCCTGAAAAGCAGCTAATAACCCTTTCCTTCCTATCCTTTACCTAGCTTTCAGAAATTCCTTCCTCTATTCCCATAGCAACTTACTTTCTTTAATAACATTTGGCACAAAGACTTACCAGAGGTTTGGTTTTGTTTTTTTTTTTTTCTGAAATCTGAATACATTATGACTACTCTATGCTTTTTGCTGACGTGCTTACAAATTTATCGTCAAACTCCAGCATGTAATAAGACAGAATTTCCCTTTACGAAAGCCATGCTAATTCTTTCCCAACAGGTGATGCTGATCTGTATGCCCACTGCTTTTATTCTTTTTTTACAAATTAGCATCTTACTAGGGATGGAGGTCAGACTTATCAGCCTGTATTTTCCAGGATCACCACTAGAGCTGTTGGTATAGATGGGTGCTATGCTTGCAGTTCAGCGGTCAGCTCTCAGAGTAGTCACTTGTCAAGAGAGGTGGTGTACCTTGGTCGTCAACTGGAAGATGGATGCAGGAAGAGAGGCCATAGAGATGAAAGAATGGTATAGAATTCTGTAAAATATGGAGTGTCATGGAGAAGGTGTGAACACCTATAATGTTTAATAGTTCAAGATATACAGGCCATCACACAAAATGTGTTGTTAAACGGTAGTCTCTCCAGAGCTAGCCAGTCCCAGGAACGCACTCAAGAGATCTGCTACTTCAACAAGAGCTACTGGTCTAAAATGCCTCCCTTTTCCTCACTGATTCGATATAAGTGTTTGTTTCTTTATGTGGATGACAGGGGGAACACCCTCAGTGGGACAGAGATATATGGAATAGGGGAAAGAGAAAAAAAAATAGAATAAAGGTGAAAAGCCCCTGTTTCTCTCTCTTTTCCCAGAGAATCATTGAGACTTGTTGCACTAGGCAGGAAATCTGCACCGTAAAACATCGGGACTCCAACCCAGGGACAAGGCTGAGACTCCAGGATAAAAGTTTATGTTTATCAGATAATGTGCAATCTAGAAAGCGTTCAAAACAAAGTACAGAAAAAGGTCCGCCTCAGGAGTTTATGACATGAGGAAACAACAGAAGTGGTGATAAACTAGTCAGCCTGTAAGACTACAATATAAAAGAAATAACAGTTGCTCTGAAGGAATGGTGGTATTATTATTTGCTTATTATAGTTTTGGATCTTTTAGTAATTTAAATGCAAAAACTTCAAACTTGGTACTGAAAATCAATTGATTTTGGATTTATTAGACACAAACTATAGCTCTGCTATTTCAATCCATTTCAGATTAAAAGTATGACCGTTAATGAGTCATAAAATATGACCTTTATTTTATCTCCCTTGAAGTAGCTGAAAACTCCTTGATTGGATAAAGACTGAGATGTTTTTTACGACTTTATGACAACCAAACCAGTCCTAAATCTGAAGTAGTTTGTTTATCACTTATTTGGTGCACCTGTGAAATTTCCTTGTCAACAGTTCTGCTTTAAAAGATGATACTAGATCTTAGTTGTGAATTTAGATATAGCTCATCTCAGAGGAAGATTATATTCAGAACTGAGGACACTTTACATCTGAATAAGAGTTTCCACATGGGGTTTTAAGATACTTGAACTGCGATGCTCTAAGTTCACACCTCCAATTAATTTGAATTAATTTTCCTAAGTGTGTAGATGTCAGCTGGCTCCAGAACTCTAGATATAAACAGCTTCACACTCTGGCAAAGCCTAGATGTAAACTTGACAGCTTGGATGCATTTCTATTGACTTGAAGCCAGGACTTGAAACAGACAGAACAAATTAATGTGTGAAATACCCTTAACCAGTATTTCAGAATGCTGAGAAACAAGTTTTACCAAAAACTGCTTGAGAAAGTCTGAACCCTGTTTCAACAGTTATCATGTTTTAATAAGGTTTATCTAAGCTCAGCCTCTGGAAACTTTGAAGTTTGCTGTCTCTTGATAAAACTTGTTTCATTCCATATCTACGCATTCTGTGCTTAAATGGGCTTGGCACACTTCACATCAGCTAATGCTGCATTAAAGAGCTGTATATGGCACAAAAATGTCAAAGGCAGCTTTAAAATGTAATGAAAATGCTCTGAATGGAGACATGGAAAAAGATTCTTTTGCTGTTACATATTGGTACATGTATTACTGTACCAAGAGATATCGGAGCTTTGATCTTACACGCACCTAAAAATATCCGACTTCAATAGAGCGCTCAAACAATTCTTCTCCCTCACAATGAACCCATATGTTCTTTCAGCACAAAAGAAAATTAGCTTTTACTGCTTGAAATTAAATGCTGGAGAACAAGCCAAATATAGGTCATTCCTAGCAGGGTTGTGATCCTTTTAGACAACATACAGCTAAGGTGGCTCAGGTCCGGGCAGCATATGCGTGGAAGACAGCCAGGGGGGTTGAAGAAAGCTGTAATTTGGTAAATAAATTGGAAAAGAATCAAGCAATGTAACCCAGTATTGAACTGGGGCCTTCCAGCAGTGAAAGGCAACTTCTCAGAATAAAGGCAGGAGAGACTGCCATGACAACTCATGGTCATTAATGATGCCATAGCACTTGTCAGAGAAGAGTTTTATTAGTCCTGGTGTCCCAGATAAATTTCAATTTCAGTAATGATATTCCACTGACCTACATTTCCCTTGCAGTGTGAGCTGAATGAGGCTTTTCTTTCCGCTTGTGTCTCTGTGACAGTTCATTATTGCTGTGTGTTGACAAACAGATGTTATGCTCTACCCGGGAGATGCGTGTGCACCACGCATACCGTACAATAGCTGTGATAGCTGTACAATAAACCCCAGAACAATGGGGGTTGAACACGTGACTCTGCACCTTTCTCAGCCACAGTGTCTTTCGTTACATTTGTACAACACGATGTGGCCAAAATCCAGGTAAGGGTCTCTGGCTCCTGCTGGGACACCGCGTTATGGGGACAAACTTATTACTGATACACTTAAAATGACAGTAAGAAGAGCTTGCATTGTTTGCTATAATTTATTTTGTCTAAGAATTCCTGCACATATCTGAAGAAAAACTCAATTTTGTTTGTAAAAGCAGTATTTTCACCTGTATTTTCTACACAGGTAAACAGAGACGCAAACAACTTCCAACATCAGCTCACTGTTACACTCAGCTACCTTTCGAGCCAGGCCAGCAGCTAGGGTTTGACATGACAGACCATAACCCCCAGTGGTCATTGCCTGTGAAAGTGGTTTGAAATGGGCAGCAAACTGATTGCCAAGGCAAAGGTGAAGAGAGGTACTTGTAGTGGCTTGAGAGAAATGAAGCATTACCAGGTAGGAATAAGTGAGAATATAAAAGAGAATGGGGAAGGCAGGAGACAAGAAAGATGAAAAAGAGGGCAAGGGGGTCTAATGAAAACTTAATGGGCTTGTGCTGGTGAGTGGTGTTTCTCTGTCACAGCGATCCTCGGTGTGAAGCAGCAAGACTTTTCTCCCTGTATGTAATCACACCAGGGAGAGCGTATAATAAATAGGAAGAGACAAGGCTGTATGCCTTCACAATAAAGTCTCATTATTTAATTTCCCCTTTGTGGAAAAAAATCAGCTCAGAAGCTAATCTAAACTTTTGGTAGGGCTGAGTTCAAATGCGAGCCGTACTCCCTGGCAATATGGAGCACGGAGCCACGGGGGCTTGGATGGCTCAGCAACAGGATTCCGAAACATTTACCTTTCTGTCAAGAGTTAAATGTCTCTTCTACGCTGGTTGAGGTGGTCCCAGGTGATTACTGTTAACGGGCTGTTTGGAGGCTGACATGAAATTAATTTGTCATCTAAACCAACAGCGGGTCAATCGAATATCTCCCTCCCATGGTGAATGATGCAAGACATTAGAGAAAGAAAAAATAAAAGGAATATGGAACACCTGTCTCCACTGCAGAAACGATGTCTCTTGTGGGACGTTTTCAGTGCCAAATGACTACATTTTCCATACACACATACTTGGAAAGACGCTTCAGTTTACAGTGCTGCCACAGCCGAGTAACTTCTAAAGTTATGGGGAAAGAAGGGAGGAAGAAATAACATAGGGTAAAAAATAAATGTGGAGGTAACTCAGGAGTATGCAGAAAACTCAGCCTACTTTTCTATCACCGGTCCCTCGGTTTAGCTGAGGTATGTTTTCACTTGGGCTGCACTCCAGAGTGTGACCTGCCTGCTCCTATTACATTGGTTTCTTCCAGGGAAATGAAATATTAGCCTATTTTCTTAACTTCTGTATTAAGAAGACAAGTTAATTTTTCACCCCTCTGGTGAATTATTGTATGATCGGTTTATATGAGAGATGTCCCAGGAGTGAGAAAATGAGTCATAATTCACAGGAGGTGAAGCTACAAGTGAGTAATGAAGAATATGAAGATCATTCTTTCCCCTCGGTGCCTGCACAGGCTTGTTCTGCAATTAGAAGGGCAGGGGAATAGGTAAATACACAGCCGAGCCACGAGTCATCTCTGTATGCTGTGATCTTTGGGAAAAAGCCTTACGAAGTTTATTTTTGTTGGAAATAAGCATGTGCAGCTATAAAATACATTAAAAGCCCTTCACTTCCTACCTAAGAACTTCATTAAATGCCAGGCTGTGGAGCAGCTCTTACGGGAGAGTTTCCTGAGGACATGACACTGACTCAGTCCAGAGCTCTGTTCCTCCCTGTTGCTGCATGCCCACTGCCTCTTCCTTGCCAGATTCAGAAAGAGTTTACTCTTCAAAATCGTCTTACAAGAGGTACGCTGAAAAAGGACTCTAAGCCCTCGCTGTTACGGGTGTGATCTGTGTGATATATGGGGAAACGGCAGACTGAATGGAAAAATGTTTTTCAGTGCCCTGACCTGCCTTAGTTCTCCATCACCTGCCCGCAGGCTGCCTAATTTCACTGCCTCACATACCTTCCTTACAAATCTAGTTGCTCGCAGCACATAGCAGACAGGATCTGACCAGTTCTCGCTGAAGGTTTAATTCCACAAGATGCTAAAAGCCATTTTTGAGGTCCCCACACTTCCGATGCTTATCCCAGCACAGCTGTTAGTTGCAAGGTTGGAAAGAAGAGCCTTTGTCATCTTCTCAGTCATTTTTTAGTATGGATAGAGGTATGCCAGCTTATGCACCAAACCTGGTCTCTCATGGGAAGAGAGTGTAAATCTCATGAATCTGCTTTTAGTAGAATCATAGAATCATAGAATTGTTAAGGTTGGAAGGGACCTTTAAGATCATCGAGTCCAACCATTAACCTAACCTGACAAAACCACTTCTAAAACATATCCCCAAGTACCACATCTACCCTTTTTTAAACACCTTCAGGGATGGCAAATCCACCACCTCCCTGGGCAGCCTACTCCAATGCTGGATAACCCTTCCAGTGAAGACATTTTTCCTAATATCCAACCTAAACCTCCCCTGGCTTAACTTGAACCCATTTCCTCTCATCCTATCACTTGTCACTAGGGAGAAGAGGTCAGTCCCCATCTCTCTACAACCTCCTTTCAGGTACTTGTAGAGAGTGATCAGGTCTCCCCTCATCCTCCTCTTCTCCAGGCTAAACAGCGCCACTTCCCTCAGTCATTCCTCTATTTTGGCACCTGGGGATGAAGTGGGAAGTCCCTGTGTGGACAGTAGCTCGTGCTGCTGAGGAGAAAGTAGTGGAAACCCTCAAAGACTCAGGAACTGCAGCTATAAGGTATATTCCCCGTGGTCACTAGGCATCTGCAAGATTCGCTTTTTGATGTAACAAAATTGATTCTTTTTGCAGTTATGTTGTCTTCTGGTGAAATCATCTTCTGACTAGGCCAAGGTAACCTTAAGGGCATCTAGTCTTCTCGCTGTTACAGTGTTTGGGTTGAAAAATCTGTGCTTTCTGAAATTCAAATGTCCCTGAACCCTTGGAGAAATATGCCTCCAGCTATCTTCAGTTTCCACTTTGTTGAAGTAGTGTTTCTTAATAGACTTCTTGCTACTTGCATTGCTGTACTGGCTCTAAAGTTTACCATAAATATCAAGAAAAGATGCAGATACAAATGGCCATTGAAAACAGTGATCTGCAGACTTAGACCATCTTCAAAACTGAATCCAGTTCACTGAAAATTCAGTATAAGGCCATTTGCCCAGCCCATTTGGTGACCTTTTATGTACCATGCCACAGTGTGACTATTGGGGCTGGAGGAGGAAAAAGAGCAGTAATAAAACCTTCTGAAAGACAAGACCCAGACTGGCAGCAAATCTCAAGAAAGCTAGAAACCTCGTGTCTGCTAACATCGCCATCGAAATACACGGTTTTGTCCTTCGTGCTGTGAAAGCCAGCAGCAGCTGCCCCCCCGTTGTGCATACAGAATGAAACAATTTATTACAAAAGGGACCTCTCTAAATCAATCTAAAAATCACTACCAGAGGCCCGGAAGCAGATGTGACATGTAAAACTCGACACCATCAAGTGTACAAGGGTTTGTTCATCCTAACGATGCCTGGCGGATTCTTCCTCAGCATTCAAAGAGGTGCCCGAACACACTCTAAACAGCAACACTTCACAATCACCAATTACACAAGGTAGTTTCCTTCCCCTCCTTTAACAGATCGGACGCTTGGTACATTTTGGAGGCACAAGCAAGTAATACATGAAAGTTGTTTTTTCCATTGGTCCACAGACTTGGACTAAATCTATGCTAATAACTCGATGTGTGCGCTTGGATGTTTTATCTTCTACTTACTCACACAGAGGATGCCTGAAGGTCATATAAGGAGCTTCTGATTTCTCAGATACATACTATTTACTAACCACATTTTTCCTATTATATGCTACTGAGTTCAGTTGTATTCCACAACAATTGCCCCTTGAGGTTAACACATACAATAAGAATCACCTACTTAAGGTAACTTGAATTTTGAAGGCTCCTAGCAGCAGTTTCCACCTGACCTTATGCTTCTGTCTGTATGATCAGTTCTTTTCAAAGCCATGCTTTTCCTTTCTAAACACCCATATTTTAACCCTGAGTCTGAAAATAATGCAAACAAAAAGGCAAGGAACAAGCAACCCCTCAGCTCTTCTTTAGTAGGGTCATCATACCCATCTCACAGGTCACATGCAATAACATTTGTAGTTCTAGTTCATGCTGGACGAAGAGCTGTATTGAAATATTAAACAATACAAATAAGGATATTCCAATTATTCAAAATAAAAGATGGGATACAGAATTCCAACGTCTCAGTCTTTTTCAAGTTAACACATACATCAGGAAATGTATATGTATTTCGTTGAGGGATTAAGATAGAACCCAGCCAAAATCTGTATCACCTACTCTTGTTTCATGGAGTACCCTGTAATTGTGGAGGTTTTTTTTTTATTGGGGGATGTTTCCAGCATCTGTGGTGAATGACAAATTCAATACCGGGCAGCACCCTGGAACTGGAGCCTTGCAAAGTCAGAGGAAAACAGGGCACTCTGGCTGAGAAGCAACTCATCCAGCTTTAGCAGCCGGGCACAGGCATGGCTATGATGCAGCAGGGCTGTAGCTCAGGTTACATAGCATCACTGGTAATAAAAACTTTCCCAGGAAATCCAGAAATTCTGTTGGACCTCATGCATCAAGACTACGCTCTTGGTGATGCGGGCATTTCAAGCTTTTTACATTATCATGCACAATACAGTTAATGCACTCTCTTTGTTGCTGACGATACAGAGACAACTAAGTCAGGGCAAGGAGAGCAAGTGAGCAAACCACACCAAGGCACAACGTGATACCACCCATCACATTAGCTATTAAACGACCTAAATGGGAGAAAGACATTGTGAAGGTCTGACTACCATCAAAGTTTCACTCGTATTTTTGTGCCTTCTGAAGCATGGGGTAAGATTCTGTATATTGACTGAGAAGTAATAAGATGCAAATTTTGCTAAGTCTTTCCCTATCAGATCATTTGTAACATATTCTGCCAAGTGGATTTTCTAGTTTCTAACATGGGGTTGACTGAAAAGCATAGCCTTCCTCTCAGCAGGGAGATTTTTAGGGTGTCACTCCGTTATATAGCTGTTTATTTGCATGAATCTTATAAAAAATATAAGGTTTATCCTTTATCTCTGTGCCCAACTTGTCTTAGTTAAGCCGGTCTGTTCAGAGGCTACTAGAAAGCAGTCTGAAGGATGGCGAGGACATGCAGTGTGACTACAGCAGGCTCTTTCCTGAAAAACCAGACTAAAATTACCCCCTAACTTGCAGACACTGTCTGGTTTACATCACAATGCTCTGAATTAGCTCATTAGTTCGTGGGATGCAATGACACTCAGCTGCAGCTGAGATGGTGCTTCCTGCCCCAGGGAGATTACCGGGGGGCCCAGTACAAGAGCAACCCGTTGAAATTTTATGGCTTATATTATAAAGCAGACAAGACTTATGGCTTCAGCACATGAAGGAGTTGTGGGAGCCTAATAGGTTACTGTCTCTTAGATGAGATGTATTTTTGGATGGTAACGGCCCATGTGCGGGCTCCTAATCTGTCCCAAATGCAAAGTAATGTGACTTTGCTTAAACCTCTTTCAATGCAGTTTAAGCTTCAGCGCATTACCTCACTGTTCGGGTGGGCCAAGAGCATGCCCCACAACTGTTCCTGTGGCTCCTGGTCGGCGAATAATTTGTTAAGTCTGGTTAAATCATGGTAATTCAGCTGCGGAGCTGCAAGTCCGCAGCCTGTGATCTAACAGTTCCTTCCAGCAGCAAAGCCCAAGAATCAAGTCTCCGAACGGGCAACGTAAAGGGAAAAGGATAATAGAACAACAGGGGGGACAGCAATGGTTTGCCAGTGTCACAGCTCTACCCTTTTATTTTTATTTTTCTGCAGATGATGGAGGTATATTTATTTTTCTATGGATGATGGAGGTATTTTTTTGCAGCAGGAGTCCGTTTTAGGCTCTTGCATAGGCAGCACGAGCTCCTAATGTAGATGCGCTTCAACTGGCTTAACTACCATTAGCGTCTGTTTTGCTCAGTTGAGGCTTTTGCTTACCTTTGCCAAAGCAATTCAAAAAAGGGTTAAAATGTACCTAAACGCATCTGGTCCGCACTATCGGGTTTGTTCAGTTTCAAATTGATTTAGTTAAACTGAAGCAAGTTTTCTGAGCTTCACAAGCTCTTAACTAATTGAATATTCATGTTACTGAGACTACACAGTCTCGATTCTTCCTAACCTTTTTTTTCAGGTTAGAGCCACCCTTTCTATAGCCAAAGGACTCTATATAGTGTAAGATGATATTTAGCACTTTCTTTTTTTCTATTTTTCTACCTGGAAGGTCACCTTAGGACACAAAGGAGGAAAATATACTCTGAACACTAATAGACCCTAATTCAGTCCCTTTGCCATTCATTTTTTTAAACACCCAAAGCATCTATGCTGGCTTCAGAGGGTTGCAGACACAGCTAAAATCTTTACGGGAGGACAGGTATTGTCTAGGTGGACTGTCAAGAGATTCAGTCTCGATATGGGAATAGCTTAGATTTGCTCAGATGAATCATTCTTGGAATGAATCTTCCCACACACTTTTCCCCCTCCTCACAAACACCCCTTTTTATTAAATGAGTGGTTTATTTCTTAACCACTGTTGCTGATTCAAGTGATGCTTTACTGGCTAAAAAGAGGCCTGTCTAATCCATATAGACGAGATACAGTAAAAAGTTTTAAGGTTTGCAGTGCTTTATTAAAAAAATATAAAATCCAGATGTGTGGAAGAAATTACTGAGGACACTGCAAAGATATTTCACAATAAAATATAATGAAGATAACAGGATCATCCTCTGTGGTTTATTCAGAATTTAACATCTACAAATGCTCATCAAAAGGTAAGGTCTTCTACCTAATTATACTAACCATATATAGAGGCAAAAAAGAAAGAAAGAAAAAAAGACCCCCCAATACTAGACATTTCCAAATCAATGAAGACGAAGTTAATCAGGATTCATTAATGCTGCAGTTCTGTGCCTCACTCCTGTAATGGATAGGAGAAAGACAATGTATCTGGCTGATGATCCAAATTTGGATGTGAGCAACCATGCAGAGAGGAAAAGAATGGGAAGGGTTTGGTGAACCTTACTAATGTGGGGCTTTTTTGGAGAACAATGTGAAATTAAAGAAACAGATAGAATCTGGAAAGTGGCATCCTACTGAGCAACATTTCAACAGAAGAAAATTTGCACAACGAGCAGCTAACTGTCTACACAGCTCATTCTGCCATGAAAAAAAGGATCCCATAAAATTTAATAGGGCTAGAACGAATAGACATTTCTAGAAGAGATTAAGACAAAATTAAGACAGAAGACTTTAAGACAAAAAGATGGAATAATCCCCTTTACATGAAACACTTAATGAGTGAGGTCTTTCTGTGCAATTTTAAGTTGGGCGAAGGAATTTAATAAAGATTGCATACTTCAAAAAAGATTTCTGTAAAGAAGCTTAATTTTCTATAAGAAAGTTAACATTCTCTTGTTATAGTCCATACTGCATTTCCAGAGGGGTTAACAGAACACGATTGTTAAAATAACTGCAAATGTAACTGTTTGGCTTTGAAAAGTGATTAGATATAGCTCACGTATACAATGTAGTTATGTCATGTAAGCAAAGCGTTGCATACACAGCATTTACCAAACACACAGAGAGAACCCAAAATTGCATTCTGTGCCTTTAGCACCCTACCAGGCAAACACAGATAACTACAGTAAACAGGCTAAAGTCAAAGATTTGGCTGGTGAGGAAATTAGAAAGGGGAGGTTGCAAGCTTAAATGGGATGAATATTGTTGCAGTCACCTATTTCAATGAGCGGGATAAATCAGCTCCCCGGTATCTCTCCTGCAGCTCATTGGCAGGCTATTTCATGATCTTTTTCTTTTTTGTTTTTGGCATCATGTGTGTTGTCTTCCTAAACTTTTTGCCCAGCTGCAGGAAGGACATGGAAAAAAATCCACCATTTTTATGCTAATAAAAAGTCATCTTAGGGAAACTGCTCATACCCTCTGTTTTGTTCCAATCATTCTTAGAGTGTAGAATTATTGAATTAGGAAATCAAAATAATTCAGGACACATCAAGTCTCTTTCCTTACATTGTAGTTAGTATCTTGTTTTCCCTGGATGTAATGTAAGTAACTTCTCTGTTTCAGACGATATCACATTTGTTATTTTCAGGTTCATCTGTTTTCTACAAGTTGAATAACCCACAACGAGCACTTAAATCATTAAATGTCTTCTGTTTGAAATTCTTTGAAGGCAAAACAGAATTTAGTTAGCTGTAGGAGTACTACTTATTGTTATACTAGAGTCACCCATAAGGAGAATAAGCAGCAAAGCAAAACAAGTGGATACCAACAGTCTACAGATTTTGTAGTTCTAATTCCTACCAAAAATAGTAGGAGTTTGAAAACACCGATAGGAAAAAGAAATATTAGCAGAAGTAGCAATTGCCACCACAGTGTGGCTTTTTTTCTGAATGGACTTCATCCCAACTCATGGCAATCGGACTTCTCAGCTGTGTAAGTCAAAATATCTACAATATTAGTCTCCAGCTGAGAAGACAGAAGAGACAGGTGCAAAATTAGTAAGGCCCGATAATATGAGTAGTGCCAGAAATGAATGACAGTCTGCATACTTTGTGTGATTTGCCCAGCTAATTATACTGGCATTCAATAGCACTATCTAGTTAAGGACCTGTCAACATTTCTTCCAGAAAAACTTATTTGCAGGATTTTATAACACAGCTTTAAGGAAATCAATTCTAGCCTGAATCTTGACACCCAGGGCTAAGTACTTAAGAGGTATTGGTTTCTATCAAGCAGCAAATTGCACTCAGCATTTACAGAGTCAACACTGGCCAACACAGCAAGATTAGAATAACAGAGCATTTCTTTCTATTTACAGCGGGAGATAACTACATTAACTCAGCTATCCTATTGTGATTTTTAATGGAGGAAAGCGTCAGGTAAATAAAATAGGTTTTGTAAGCCATTTTTCATTTATATGGTAAGTAAATATCCTTTATATGCTTTTTTTTTTTTTTTAAATTTTCCTGGATGCAGTTAAATGAATTAATCTAGATCATTCCTCTTTCTCTTGCCCTTTCTCTTCTCCCCACCTCCTCCCTTATCATGGCTTTAATTTTTCAAATCTAATACCAAAACACACTACGTAAAGTGCTGGTTCGTGTGCTGGCAGCATGATACTAAAGTTAGGCTCACAAAGTTAAATTTCAGAATTCATGCCTGCAGATAAAAAAGCCTCAGCCTGGAAGAAAACACCAAGTGCAGACCATATCATCCTCTTGTTGCTACCAATCTGTTCAAATCTACATCTATAAGCACTTAAGGCAAATGCCAAGCATAGGCAAAAGCAAGTGAAAACAGCAATGTTTCAAACACGTGATAACGAAGAGCTATGAAAGAAAATGTTAGCTAGTTTAGTAACAGGTGCTGTCCCTGTGCTGCTTTACATTTCAGAAGCTTAACTCTTAATTTGTCTCTCACTGGTACTTATGCTACTTATTGAACAAATTCATATTTCTGCACGCTTAGGAAATATATTAGTTGCATTATTCATGGCAAGCAGAGCAAGAGAGCCTTGTTACTCTGGTGTTCAGTACCAATCACCAGAAGAAAAAAGATAACATTTTTTACATGATTTTGAAGTGACAGTCAGTGATGTCTGCTTATCTATATTCATGCTTGATCCAAACAATGTATTTTTCAGTGATTACTATTATTTACTTGCATGATTTTTTTGAGTTTAAGTGCATTCGTTTTTAATTTTCTGTGGCAGTAATTTCCAGTGCCATGAATTTCTTCACTTCAGTAGGAAATGAATTTAAGATATCATGCTATGAACCCTTGCTTTGGAGAGACAGTAAGACCCCTTTCCATCTGGACTACTCCTTGCAGTATGTGGAACACATTCTTATTGTGGCAGAGACAGACAGTGTTAATTTTTACATACAGCTTCATGCAATGGCAGAAATGGAAACACACCCCAGGTATTAATTCTCAGAACAGCATTTACAAGTTACTTTTCTCCACAGATAGTAATTGCTAGAGCTGGATGAAAGTATTACATGTTTTTGACAAATCACATTTGAAATATTTCTTTTTCAGGGACTCACTGACTTTTCAATGACAGAAAATCCAAAATAGACTTCACTTTTCAAAGCTGAAAAAGTATTTCCTTATTCATCTTTTTTCTTCCCCTTGTTTGTTCTCTTATAAAGGAAGTAAGTAGAAGGATTCACAGACACAACCAAGGAGTCAAAACTTTGACCTTTAATAGTGTCGCCTTTAAGAAAGCAACGCCACCAGCTTAAATTACTAAAACGTTCGTTCCAGGACCTGAACGTAACCTCTTGTCTTAGTTTCTAAAAATGGAACCAACAACATAAATGTCTCATTCTTGCAAATTTCCTTAAGGTTTTTGAACGATTTTATCTCTTCAGGAAGCATTTCTCAGACGTTCCATCAGTTTTACCCCCTGGCTCCCTGGAGATTGAAGAGCTAATTGTTATTTGCACTTTCAGCAAGGCTTGTACTGTTCTCCTGGCATCACAGCCATGAAGTCTTATTACAATTCTTATTCTTCTTTTCTCCGATACTATCCCAATGGTCCCCAATGGGTGGGTAATGAATGATAATACACTCAGGTTGCAGCCAGCCAGTGCATGTATATATACATATTTAGAAGACTGCTTGCAGTACAAAAGATTTAATAACATTCACATTGCTCTGGCTTCTTCTTTGACCCATGACCTTGAGAGGAAGTTACCTTCAAAATTGCATTTCTAACTCTTCCTGTCTCCGTTCTTATGCAACTTCTCCTCTAATATGAAGAAACAAAAGGCATTCAAAGTCAAGGTTGACGAAAAAATGTTAGAGATTTGCAATCGAGGTGGCTGTAATGTCTCAAAGAATGATACGATTCCCACCTATAAAGGTCTTTAATGTCTTTTCAGGGAGCAAAGCACATTTGCATAAAAAATTGAAGGAATTTTGGCTAGAGTTTCTCCAAAATACGTAAGATTTAGCGTCTAGGCTCTAGTCTAGCTGAAGAGAAAGTCACATGGATGCCTTTAATTTTCATAATCCCTGATAAACACAATATTTTTTAAAATAAGAAAATAATCTGGAATAAATACTAGCAATAGTAGACAGTTTACACGACTGTTTTCTTCAAGTTAGGGACGTCCAAAATTGCCAAACAGCTAAAGCTGTGATACAGAGATTGATGTTTTTTCCCCCGTCTTTCTTCACGGTCCTGTTTCCACCTATAAACTGTGTTTTACCATCCCCACAGCTGTGCTTAAAGGACTGCCAGGGTAAACAAACACTATTTTTGCTTGAGCAGGAGGTTCCTGAGCTGTTGCCTACTGTCTCTTCACAGACACAGGATACTGGGCTAAAGGGACAGGTGGTTCGATGCCGTATGGTCATTCTTACAATGACATAACCTGGCCGGCAACTTATTCAGTAAACCATTCTGGGTAAAGGAGGCTTACTTTTAACCTGGGTCATGCGAGGGATGTCATTTGCACTGCTCTCCTGTTGTAGCTGTATCAGCAGAAGCAGCAGGGTGGGATAAGCAGTGATGAAGGGAAGAGGAGGAAGCTGTATGGGTGTGAGGGTATAGAAATGTCCTAACCTTTTTGTGGTCCTGGTGACAATACCTCATGTGCCTTTAACTTTAAGTCATGGCTTCATCATACAAAATTCTTCACGGCAAAAAAATTATAGCCTTGCTCCATCCCAGCTCAGCTACACTTTCGCGTATCTGTACCTTCATGAAGCACTTCTCTTCCGTACATCACCAGCTGTGATGGTAATCGGGATGTATGAATGATCCACCTTTTAGAAAACAAACCAATGAAAACATTTTTGCTGGGAGCTTTTTTTCCCCCCACTAAATGGGAAGCATGGTTGGGTTCCCACTTAGAGCAGCCCCACAGTGGTTTTGGCATAGCTGAGGGGATGACATGCCTCACTGAGTACATGGGGAATATTTTAAGGTCATACTAAGACAAAACCCTTTGCAAGGTGAAACCATGGCTTGTGTCATATACATCTACCCTTGAACAACCCCATTTGCTTCTCTAACCAAAACCACATTCACCAGCTGCTTTACAAGTTGTCAGAAAATTTTCAATTCATGGAAGTAGCCCAAGAATTTCTGCTTTAATTGGGTAGGAGTCATGTCTATCTCTGTAAAAGATACTGGAAAATCATATGGTTCTGATTACTAAAAAGGCTAGATAAATTTTACTTGATAACTGCTTTGTTCCTCCAACTTCTGACTCCATAGAGACTGGCTCTTTACATTCAGGCATCAGCCTGTGATCACTACTGTTAACTGAAGAGCAAAAAGTAAAGTAGCATCTGGCATCTTTCAGTTATTCTGTGATGGTATCCTGATAACATCTGTTAGCAGAGCTACAGTGGTTTGCCTGGTGTGTGCTCTGTTTGAATTCAGACCTGACCTACAAGCAGAACTTTGGAGGCAAAGCAGGGACTTCACCTCACCCAAATTTAGGACTAAAATTCAGTAACAGAGTAGAACACTTGACTGTAAGTTTTTACTGTTGTACTGGGTGTTTAAGCTCACCGTTCTGAGGGAAGATGTAGAGGTGAATTAGGTTGCTCAAGATTTCTTGTGCCATTTGACATGTCCTAGGGCATCCAAAGTGTACACTGAGGACTGGTGGACATGACACAGACCTTGTTGAAGAGTTGTGTCTGCTGGAGGACTAGATGGGAGCCCGGTGAAACTCTCAAGGATATCACAGACAATGTAAGAACTCTACTTGGGGAGCTGAATGAAGTCTCTAATGTACACATAGATACCTACAAGCAGCAATACAAGTATATTTGTTTTAAGCTGGAGCTGAGTCACACCCTAGATGTCTGCAAGGGAAATATCTATGTATGATATAAAGCATACACTGAGACTTGTCTAGGTCCTGACTTCAAAACACAGAGACAACATGCCAGTAGACTTCACCTAGGTGTAGCTCCAGGCTGAAAACTAGGTCATAGTCAAAGTATAGATACAATCTATTTCATACATGATATTGAGTTTGTCTCGGAAGTTTTCTAAGTTTGGTAAACTTGTGACTATTTTTATATTTTTAAGTGTCAGAAGCAGATCAAAATCCTTCCTCTGCAAGAAGGGTGAAAGCTATTTCCTGTGCACAGAGCCAGAAAAAGGCCTGTGCACCACTATGTCATCGCACTAAAAACTTTGAATTAGGGATTTCAAATGCGACTTTATATTGCCTGTGACTTAATATTGTTCTGGCTCTTGTACAGAGTTAAGCAGTCAAACAGGAAGGAGTAAAGCTCCATCAGTGAAGAGCTCCTTCTTAAGCACTAAGATTCTCAGCTATTCCCAGACAATAAGAACTGACTTAAAATCCTTATAATGTATGTCTTGTTTGTTCACTGCTCCCGTAAAACAATACCTCTTTATAAGCAGTTCATAGCTGGTCTCTTTCACACAGACGTGTTCCATTCCACTAAGATCAATGACAAAATTTCTGCAGCTTTTAAAAGTGGAATTAGCACAATCTAAAGATATCTTCTCTCATTTCTGTCTGGTCCAGCAACACAAAGCTATTACAAAGCTTTTTGAAAACATTTTTCATTCTGGTCTAAATACTTTAGCCATGATATCACAACTCTTAAAACTGAACAGGCTCAACATTACTCCCTCCTCACACATAAAAGCTCTAGTATATTCATCATTGCACGTGAGTCATTTCTTGGTACCTATTATTTAAATATTCTGTTCTTTGGCCACTCTGTTCTTCATGCAATCAGGGAACCTTTTGCTAGCACAATATCCATGGTTTTATATAACCAAGCCCTATTCAAACAAGCCAACATATTAGACCTCTTTTACTGCAGCTGCAGTAAACTGCATAGAAAATGTAAAACACTGGCCAAGACATCGAAAAAAGGCTATTTTGAGTGTCCAACTTGACACACTTACAGGGATCCAAAATTGAGAGGATGGGTGGATACTCTATTGTGTTTTGAAAGATGGACAGTCTTTAAGATACCCCAGACTCAATGTCAGATGTGAATTCTCAGATCCTTTTTGCATTTCATGATAGTTATCATTCTCTGTGAACTCAAGAACATTTGGATAATATCTGAACACCTCATATATTCAAGTGCATTTCAATTGATAAAGCATTTTGCAAAAGCACAGTAGGTGCTTCATTCAGTAAGACATGGCCTTACTAAAGCTGAGGCTCATTTCAAACGTTGCACAAAATGAAGGGCTTATATACAAGAAGCTGGTGCCGAGCAGTGGTGGGAGAAGGAAGGGGATGGATCATATACAAAGGATCCAGCAGTAATCATCTTTCTGGTTGTGTAAGAGTCAACCATCTGCTTGTTTTCTCTGCATTTTGTTTTGGGGGAACTGACCCAATTACCCTCCCTGACCACAGACCTCTTGTTGTGCATGTGAAAATGGGGACAGGAACAGATTCGGTAATGGATGGAGACATCTAGGTTTCTGATAGCAAAAGTTGGGGTTTTTTTCTGTTTTATTTATACATTTTTATGTGATTTTTCCTTTTCCTACATGGGTGGGGAGGACTTGTAACGGATGAATAAACTCCTAACTTGAGGACTTGAAGGATTACATATGGTGACATTGAGAAATGTAGTTTATAGTTTCCCTACTATCTTTGTAGTCTTTTCAGCAAAATCCTAGGAAAATAGTTTCTCCAGAGGCAATATGGAAGCATCAGTCCTCAAATTACCGTTTTGGATCAAAGGTGTATATCAGATTCCTTGTGGTTCGTGTGTTTGATTTACTGTCTTGAGGATTGTAGTCTAGAGACATTTTTATACCTTACTGGTTCAACCAGTATTTTTTCCTAGTCACGCAATTCTTAAAAAGCTAAATGGCTAGTTTGCTCCAAAGATAAATGTGGTGAGTGAATAAGCTTAGTTTTCCATTGCATCCAAAATATGTCTCCCCTGGTTATGGCAGTGAATGGAACTAATTGAAACAGCAATAGACCATGCATGACCAAGCTGACTAAAAGCCAGGATATTAGGCTGGAAAATGAATCAGAAAATTAGGGAAAGACAATCTTTATGACCTAGGAAGAAAAGATGATCTTGTTTTGTTCAGTGCAAGTTATGTGTGGCCATGAGTTGTACCAGATCTAACTGTTCTTACCTTGACGCGATGTCAGAAGATCTGCTGTGCAGGAATCACTCTTGTTAATAGCTGTGTCTCATCACTGCCACAGAGGATGAGATGGTCTACACAAAGACTCAACTCCTGCCTCAAAATGTAGTTAAAGAGAGAATGAACAAGGGATACAAGAGGTAAGCACCACAGGCAGATTTTGCTGCCCTATTCCCTAGTCCATGTTTCTTCCCTGCTCCCTCCCACCATCTTCTGTTTGGATAGTACCACGCTAACAGCTGTCTTTACACATCACTTGAGAAACGGGAGGTATCATGTCATGAGTTTCCCCGCGTTGTCTGCCCCAGAGTTCAAAGTCCATCAATGAAGAGGATGTGAGAGGCCACCATGCTATCTCACAGTCAAGCTGCCAGGAGATGGCACTTTGTTCCTGGCCACAACATGCCCAGCCAGCCGCTCCCATCTGCCAACTGCATGAGACAGAGGAATTGGCAGCTGTATTCAAGAACTACTCTGAGAGAAGCTCTGAGTGACTCAACTGGACTCATTCTTTTGGTGTTTTAGTTAGAAAGCGATAAAATATGGTTTCCTTCAGTCTCCCTCCTCCAGTTTCTCACCAGAGAAACTAAGTTCAAAACAGAGTTGCCAGATCTTAACTCTGTTTTTATCTCAATGCACGGTGAATGGCACTAGTGCAGATCTCCAGCAGCTTCTGGAGAGAAGTACTGTGAAGCACATCACATCTAGCAGAAGTAGACTTGAGTCTTGTGCTTTGCTGTGGGGTCTTCTGGGTTCAATTTTCTTGGGACAGTTAGTACAAAGTAATTTTTTTCCTTCTCCTGCACATAAGCAAATCGAGGCCACTTTTTCTCCTGATTACCACTTTCTCCTGCTCTGTCAGGGTCTTTACCATAACACAGACTGTGTTTCCAGGCTATTCAAAAAGCCTTGAGAGCATCTTTACTCCCATGAAACGAGGCCAAAGGCTCCTTCGTTATTTGTTGGTATTGACACACCGGCTTTGTGACTTCCTGGAATGAAAAGAACGTGCTAGTGACTACATCTTCAGAAGATTATCTTTGGAGGTATTCACAGACAGCTTAGTTTGGTATCATGTCAGTACTTCATGGCTGGTATATGTTTAATTTTGGGCTTTTGTCAAAAGCTAAGTGCAATGAATAGATACACACAGTAGTCTGTTGACCACAAACTTTCAGATTATCTGTGAATGTCCATTATAATGTACGCTGCTTCAAGGAATAGGGGTGTTCTCTTTTTGTTTATAGGGCTGACGTAGAAGTGATGGCCACAAATGTACGAAGATATGTTGTTTATCCTTTCCGTTCATGTGTCTGACACATGTCAAAGCACCTTGGAGCCCTTGGTGATAAAGCACAATCTTTCAGAAGATCAAATTTCATAAAGAAAAATACCTTGAGTACCTCAGAAAACCCAGATGTCATTTTGGGGAAAGCATGTGTCCCATAGAGAGTGCTGAATTCACACAGACATGAAGTTTATTTTTCTAAGAGTACCTGCCAAGAGTCCTACTAAACATAACATGTCAAAACCAGGAATAATATTTTTAATATTCATTTAAGTTTTTAGTGAGCCACAGGTTTTCCTCCCAAGTGCACATTTCCTCTTCAGCTTTGCCCTCCATTCTTAGTGCAAACAAGCCTATGTATCTCTTCTTTTACCTCTCACTTTTTATATAAGGACAACTCTCCACACAGCATGAAGATTAGCCTTTTTTAATCTACATTTATCATGCTAACAGCCTACCTATTCCCAGGAACACACCTTTTAAAACTCTTCTCAATTCTCATCTTCAGCAAAGGTAGTTGTATTGAGAACATCCTTAAGATGTACTTTGCACCCAAAATGATTTTCCTCTATGCTAGTATTATTAGAGATTGCATCTTTTCTGTTTTTTATTTACACATACAGTGAAGACACATTTGCCTTTAAGGAATACAAGCTTTCACTCACATTTAACTTATTTACCCTTCTAATATCTGTAGCTCTTCTATTGAAGTTTTCAGAATGTTTCTGTCAACAGAATGGCTTCTACAGTAATATCCATCTTAAAAGTTTAAATGCGCGATTTAATTTCTGGTAGTTGACTCAACATGTGTCACAGGTCTATCTACTTCCTTACAGGTCACTACCGTAACATTCTGTTATCCACAGCCAAATGCTATGATGGTGCTTGAAATTTTTGAAAAGTGGCAAAATGTATTGCAGCTTGTTCCATTTTCCCAATACACCTGACATAGTCTTAGCTTGTGCTGGTCCTGAGCATTTGTTCCATGTGCTGTTATTGTTTGTCTCTAAATTTCCCAAGATTTTCCAGCTCTCAGCAATACGTATTCTCATCCACGTTTATGCTATTATCATCAATAACCTCCATATGCTTCTTTCTGAACTGAGTCACTTCTTTTTCTTGGAAAATTAACTCAGTTTCTGTAGCAGCTTCTGAGTGGTTTTGTTCCAGCTATAATCCAATCTCTTATCAGAGACCAATCAAAAAACTGCAAGACAGGTTCTTCAGCTTCATCTTTAAAAGGTTTATTCAAGTAAACTCACACTCTTTTTTAAAACCTTTGAAAATATTTCATGTTTACATATAGTACAATGCAGTCTTTTAACTTCTGAAGCACATTTTCATAGTTAATAGTTGAGTCAGAATAATGCCAAAAAAACTCAATTTGGAATAACAAAACCTTTTGAATTGCTTTTACTGTAGCCAGTGATTGCTTGCAGCCAATGTTTGCGGACTAAAAATTTCACATATATCTATCAGTTTCCATATTTCTAGACAGTTTCAGTTCAGGTTCATGCAATTATAGAAAACTTTGAAGTTGGGTCAGGTTGCTCAGATCTTGCTGAGCTTTAAATATCTCAAAGTTTGGAGATTCCACAACAGCTCTGAGACCTTTTCCAATATTACACTATCTTCGTGGTGCAAGACTTTTTCCTAATATCTACTCATCATTTCCCATGCTACAACTTGTTTCTATAGGCTCTGATCCTATTGCTGTACATATCCGAGAACAGTCTGTCTCCTATACACTTTCCTATTAAGTACTTCTAGATAGCTGTAAGATGTCATTATTGCCTTCTCTTTTTAAGACTCAACAAACTCAGTTCTCTCAAGAACTTCTTGTATCTCGTATCCTCTAGCCCTCTAAAGAACTATGTGGCCTCCATTGGAATCACTCCAGCATGTCCATGTCTCTTGTACTGCAGAGCCCAAACTGGACACACAACTCCAAAAGTGGTCCTGTGAGAGCTGAATAGAGGGAACCTCCGTCAACCTGCTGACAACCTTATTGTTAGTCCAGCTCAAAATGCTATCGATTTTCTTCACTACAAGAACAAACCACTGACTCATATTCCATGTGTCATCCACCAGTACCCCCAGGTCCTTTTCTGCAAAATTGCTTTCTCTCTAGTCAGCCCTCAGTGTGCGCTGTTGTCCCGGTCCCCTCTGAAATTCAGGGCAGTGTCCCGTGGGATCCTGTCAACTAGTCCCCCAAACAAGCTGAAATCCTGAAGTCCAGAGCTGTAAATCTGCCATTTGCATTTGTTTTGTTCACTTATCCGAATACGAATATTTTAGCAAAAGCTGCTGTCAGCTTTCATGTCTTGCATGAATTCTTTCTTTTTTTTTAATGAAATGCATACCCAACAGAGTGTCTCCCCTAGTCAGTCATTGATCTCCCATATAAAAAAATGTCCTTGATGCTCTCTGAAAACCTCCTATACTGCAAATGGCCTCAGGTTACCCTTCTAGGCAATGTCAGGATGGTTGACTAGGACCAGTGGTCTTTCTTCCACCTTTCCAAAGAAAGATTTATCTATTCCCTCTTCTTGATCAGTTGATCTGGAGCAGGTGTCTTCCATGACCCTTGCTGGTCTCTTCCCTGATCTTTACCCATCAGCTCCTAATCAGCTTGTAATAAATTCTAAGACAAACACCCCATGCATTCAAGCTGCTTTTCATACTGAGGAGGTGTGTGACATCTTTTTCTTGCCTTTCTGCCTGTTCTTTTAGGAAGGTGTTACTCACCCATTTCAGTTCTCCAGCCATAAGATGTATCCCCCCGTATTTGCGAGACGGTAGCCCTGCAGCCTGCAGACTAGTAGCTGCTGTTATTTCCCACGCTGCACGTGTTCACGTACAGGCATTTGAGATAGATCCATCATCCATCTATTTCAAGCAAAATGTGAGACCCGTGACCCTTGCCATCATGCTGTCCCTTTGAGCTTCCCTGTACCTCTACTTCTCATCAGTCTGTGGTCATCATCCCCTGACAGATTTCTCTTGAAACCATCCTTACTTGGTCAGAAAGCCAGCTTGCAAAGACGCTTTTGCCTGACTTTGTTAGATGGATCCCATCTCTCCCCAGAAGTCCTTTTTCCTCTGGGAGGATCCCATGACTATTAGAACTAAGGTCCTGTCTGAAATACCAGCTGTGCAACCAGGTGTTGTTCTGAAAGACAACATTCACTGCCACCCAAGTCCTTCCTCTTGACTGATGTGGCTGAAGAGAACAGCCCTGGGCCCCGGGCTGGTAGTTACTCTTTATATATTCAAAGTCATTTGATACTCAGCAGTATCAGCCCAAGAGGATGAGCAGCAATGGGTAACATCTAAAGTATGGATGGATATCAGCAGGCTGTGCAACATCCCAGATTCAAACCTCAGCAAGTGATGAACCTCCTGAGACAAGAAGTCTGGTTGGCAGATGAGTGTTTCTGTCCTCTGCAGAGGTCTGTAGCCATGACCATCCACCCTTTCCTCTGAATGCTAACATATATGGATCAGTGTCTGCTGGCCCAGATGTCTCCCCTGAGGGAATTCACTCCTCCTTACCTGTTACAGACATATCTGTAAGTGCACATCTGACATCTACAGGCAGAGATAAAGCCTTCTTTCCATTAGTAAAAGCCACAAATTTCCATCCTTCAATCCGGTGGTCTCAATCCTCTTCTTATTTAGACATAGCTTTTGACTGTCCCTCCTTCCAGGCAATATGGGATCTGGATCCTGCCTCTCCAAGGTCTTTGCAAAGAATATGCTATTCTTTTCTTGTTCTCTTTGATACTGTATTATGTTCCGCTTACCTCCTCCAACAGCCCTTTTGCCTGGTAGCTCAGTGCCTCAACCTCCCACTTGCAAGACTGAGACACTGCAAGGTGCTGGAGCAGTCACACCACTCCCTGTGACATCTCATCACCTCTGACAGTTCAGCACACTCCTGAGCAGTACTGCTGGGCCCTCTTTCATGGCTTTGTCTACGTAAACTACCAGGCCACTTCCGTACCTAAATCTACATGTATGTTGCAGTTTAAGAGTTTGTGGTGCAGAAGACACCTCCTCGGCAGCTATATTATGTTCTCTTACAGAAAGGAGTCTGTTTTGGTTTTTCTTATTTAGCGATATCCAGGAAACCACAACACCTCTGCTGGGATATGGATATTTTTCACATTTTATAACTTTTTAGCAGTAGTCCAGAAGCAAGTGATGTGATCTGTCTGGGGGTTACTCTCAGAAACTTCAAAAAAGTGCAGAACACATCGGATCACCTCTTGCAATTACTTGGTAACAGTGTGCCACGCTCTGTTCTGATGATAAAACCAAGTCATAGTTACAATCCTTTAAACATAAAATGGTCTGCACTCCAATGAGCACAGGTTCCCCCTACCACCGCTGTGTCTTGGGAGAGCATTTAAGATCTTCTCTTTTGCTTTTCCTTTGATGACTAAAATTTCACTCGACAATGAGAGTAGATGAAAATTCCCACAGCCCACAATTGTCCATATTTGCAAGACTTTGAGCACAATGCAGAGCATACATGATGAATTGCCTGACACTGACAGTGTTAGATAGCATCTTATATTTTGGATTATGAACTGATAAGCTATGACTCATCAGCTTATCTCACTGATTATAATTTCACTACTACCTTCTGCTTCCCCAGCTGTGATATTCACTGGTAGCTGTAAGCTCTTTGGGGCATGAAGTACCTTTCAGGTACTGCTGTATAATGTGGGAGCAATCTGTGTTACAAGTTACCCTCTCTGTTAATGTAACAGAAGGTAAGTGATCATATTAGCACCTAATGTTGCATGTTAGTTGTCCTTAAAATCTAAATTTACTTTTAAAATCACCTTGGATCTTGCAGAGAGTAAGATCCTGGTCTTACGAAATCCCTCAGAAGTTCCGGACTGCGAGTATAACAGGTTGAAGCGGAGTAGCCCAAGAGCCCAATGCAGCTCCCAACAAGTTTGAAGAAGGGAGGAGCCCAAGTAATTCAAAGAATCCCAAACCGATTCTTTCTAATGAGGTGCAACACTGCCTAACACATAAAATCTCAAATGCATTCATATATAGATCAGTTTCAAAAGTGAAGATTTCAAAACACCACAAGAACTTCTATAATACAATCTTGAGTGCACTTTTCTAAATACTCAGCTTACATTTCCATTTTCCTTTCATTCTTCCAGGACTATGAACTTCTTTCCCTCTCCTCTTCTTTTCCCTTACTCAAACATATTTTAACATTTTCCGGGGATTATTTTGGATCCCTACTTCAGAAACTTTACATGTTGTTTTTCTTAAATTGTCTTATTCCCTGTCTGATTTAAAGCTCCATTGCTACTCTCATCTCTTGTAAGAATCCATAATGCACAATAACTCTCTATGCCTCAAGGCTTTTAAGACTTCTATTTAAATAACTTTCTGGTGATGGACTTGGTTACTGGAAGTTCTGGAATTAAAAAGATGCACTTTCCTGTCAGAGCAGCAAGGTTGGCTATGACTAGCTGAAGCTCTTAGCGCTCTAAAACTGGTCTCACTAATTGATGCTCTACTATACGGTCAGATTTTCCAGAGCACGTTTCCATTCAAATTTGAGACACAGTCAAAGTTCATTTTAGGTTTATCAAGTCGAAGCATGCCCTACTAGGATCAAATTCTGCATGCAAGGAAATTGCTTACTGAAGTTCTCATCAGGCCATGTTGCACATATCTACAGGGTCATCAGTAATATAAATAAAGAGTATATGGAATGTGCTCAATGGCTGCAAACATTCATATTCTAGTGATATTACACTGCTTATGAAAATATTCACAGTTACATTAGAGAGATTTAACCTAGGAAAGGGATATACACTAAATGTAAGTCAACAACTAACTGGTGGGAATTAGGATTAAATTTTCTTAGTAGTTTATTTCATGATTGCAGATTATACATTGATGATATATTAAATGTCTAGTATTGGTTATGAAAACAGCTGACACTAGCCACTGCTGCAGAAAAAAAAATAAAATGTTGGGTTAAATATACTAATGATCTGATCCAATGTATTTAACCTTATATCCCTATATCTTCTCACATAAATTGTGGCACTCTTCTGAGTAGTCTTAAAAAAGGGAAAGGGTTGCCTGTTTTATAGTGGTAGACTTACAGTGATAGATTTTGTAATGGGCAAAATTTTATTGCTATTTAGCATTTTACAGAACATTATGAAAAAGTAAAAGTATTGCAGGAATTACTGTTTTTTTTTTGGTTAAAATTGTAACACTGGCTTGGAATGACAATCTGCCTTTCTAAATTCCATCTGGAGTTTCCCCTGAATAAATATTCCTTTCTTCTCAAATTTGTGAACTAAATTATTCAATGATATTGCTTTGTGGTGTTAAACAGCTGTTGTGTTTCACCCCTAAAAGCTCATTTCATTGATGGGTGAAGCAATTTTTTCATTTAAGGTTTATTTAAAAAAATGTCTTAGGTACCTTGAATTAAACGTAGTATATGCATACAAGAAAATGCTATATATTTTATCACCTGTAATGAAAGTAAGGTCTTTGTAGATGACAGATATTATTAATCCCATAGATGCCGCTGAAAAGGTTTTTAATATAACAGTGTTCCGGAAAAGATTAAACCAAAAATGGCTATACTAGGATCCCAGAGATATAAATAAAGTTGTTTTTCTGGGAAAGCACCTGCTTTTATATATTGATGAGAAATTTCACAGGGGCATATTTTGCCCTCAGACACTCATGCATAAATCAAATTGATTTCAATAGAAATGGTGAGTGCATATTTGGTTGCTTTTACTGGAGCAGCAGCATTGCAGAGACTTCTATAGAGATTCCACAGCTAGATTTGTCTTTAACCTTAAAATTCCCATTTTATGCTTGAATTGGCAATTTTAGCTTCCAGATTTGACAAAGTTATCCACAGGGAAATAAAATCCCCCATGAAGAACTGGAGCCTGGCAGAGTGTCCTAGAAAGAGAACTTGCACTGTTCCTATGCCCTTCCCCAGGCATCTGCTCCAGACCACTCTCAGAGCCGAGGTGGTGGGACAGAGAGACTTTCGTTCTAACCTGATACAGCTGTTCTTATTTCAGCATACAATGAAGATTTTTTAAATGAGTATGTTCTTTTAAACTTTTATGGATAAAACATAACAGTCTCCTTCCTTTTGTAAACTTTGAATTGTCACTCTTTCAATTTCTTGTTTTCTGGACTGTGATCCACCACAATCTATAGGCACCTCTTTTCACAGGTAAAACACAGATGTTTATACCATTGCCAGACCTTGCCCACTGTGGTTTTTCTACTGTCCCTAACCTGCCTCAACCTGACCTCTCACATATCAAAGTATCATCTTACATAATAAAGACTATTTAAAGACTATAATCACCTCTTTATTACGTCTAGATGTTTTACTCCAAAAACTGTCCTTACAAGACCATTTTTTCTATCAGCCACCGGAAAGCCATGTCTCAGCGCACTCTATGGTTGGACTCGATGATCTTAAAGGTCTTTTCCAACCTACGTGATTCTATGATTCTATCCATTCACCTTCTTAAATTTAAGCAATAGTTGGTTGACATTCAGACTAGGTTACATTTTAAGCTTTACTGTGCTTTGTCCACTCCCTTCTGGTAATGATGGTGGATGAAGTCTGCCAGTCAGTTTGTACATGGAGTATTCTACCTACTTTACTTCCATAACCACATCATCAGATGTGCTGGAACTTCACTGCAAAAGGTCAAATGTCTTGTTAACATCAACTGCTGTATCTTGGCTTTCACAGGCTACTTTGATGGCATTTGAACTGAAAAAGGTCTAGCCTGAAATATATCCATGGTCAGAGTGAATTACTGAGATTTACTATAATTGATCTTAGCTTCAGGATTAGTGTGGGTCAGAGAACACTGAAGGGAACCATCACAATTTTCTCATTTTGCTTATATTTATTATTCCTCATAAGATTCTGACACTGTAAAGTCTTAGTATTAGATCCGGCTCCTCCTAAATAGAATTACTTCAGTGATGACAAGGCCAGTGTTAAGATCTGTCCATATAAAACTTTCCGTCAATGATCATACCAGATGATTTGGCCTCCAAGTGGTTCACTAACGAGACACCTGATGGCTTCTGGTTAGGAAAAATAAGCTAGATAGGCAGCATGACTACTGCATTCTCCTATTCACTGTGAGCTATTGTTTTGCTTGAATTGCTTCTGCTTTAAGAAAGGAGATTAACTTGTGCTCTTTATTGGATTTTTCTTCAGTATCCTGACACTGTTCCAGTGGCAGTAATTACCTTTTGGCTAAAACTATGTTCTCTTGGACTTACAACATCCTTTCCTACTTCTCCCTAACTTTTACGGCGGCATCACTGCATGCCTGTACCTACCTGCCATCTTTGGATCTGAGCACCACCAGTGTGAGCAGGACCCCAAAATTATTCAAGACAGGAAATGAGACTCCCTGTTGTATCAAAATGGAAAGCGAAGAAAATGAAATGGTCTACAGTTTTGTGTCTAGACAACATTACATTACATTGAAGAAGTTTCACACAGTGAATATAATGCACTATCTAGCAGGTGAGTAAAAGGAATGGAAATCAGATTTACTGTGTTCTCTGCTGTTTCCAATAGCACTGATGCTGAAGATATTGATGGGAACTCTGTTAAGACTCTCCGTGCCCTGCTCTGTCCATTTGTATAATAATACTAGCGTTTGCAAATATCTCTGAAAACTTAATATGCAGGCTCCAGGATTGTAACCTGGGGACTATTATTAACAGTGACTGTTGCTTAGACACATCGCTGTGGTCCCTGAGCAGCTCCAAGCTGAATTCCCCTTCACATCCTAGTGAGTCTTTCTTTTCAACTTCTAATGACTCTGAAAGAGTCATGCATAATAAATACATGATTCACAGACAGCTACTTAGCCTGCTGTCTAACAAATCTCTAATTTGTTATCTAGTAAATATAGTAACACTTAAAATACGGAGACTCAATCAATGGATCTCTCTCCCTGTCTCACGTATCTGGAATACACAAAATGCAATACGCTGCTGTTATCCGTGGGCCAGCCACCTCTGATTACGGTATGTATACATGAACCATCATTAAAAAACATGTACAAAGAGCACTAAAATGCTGAAGCAAACAGCCGTTTAAGCATATTATTAGCTTTCCTGCTCCTGTCTCCTCTCCTGTGATGCCCTCCTATGACCACCCCCCAAAAGGGAAAAAAGGGGAGTCAATTATCCGCAGCAAAAACCTGGATCTAGACCAGATTTCAGTGTGTAATCTTTTCTTTTATTACAATAGGACCAGGGAACCCTAATTCAGATTGGCTGGACAGAATGGCAGGCAGCATGTATAAATAGTATAATTCTCTGTGACAGACATTGTGGGTTACAGGGTAAAAGTGGGAAGCTACAAAAGAGAATAATCCAAAACGGGGATATTTGAATATTATCCAGTCTGCGTATGGAATTCAACAGAAATATTCTTCTATATTCCTGAAATATAAGAAAAACCAAAAAACATATGATTCATTCTGGAGACTGGACAAAACATCCTCCAGTGGTCCCTTTCAACCTCAGCCATTCTGCGATCTGTGTGGTAACATCTTCCTTGAGTTCTCAGTGACAGGCTGAGGCTTTGTTGGTCTACAGTAAATTTTTCTATAATTGGGATACCAAAATCAAGAAATCTGAATCCTGCAGGCGCTGACAACACCTACCAATGAGTTTCTTCAGTAAGAATTGTGCTGTTCTCTGCTTGTGGTAAAGAAGACACTATACAGTACCTGATAAAAAACATTAGAGTTAGAACATACTGCCTTAAGTGCACAGTAGAGATGTTCTTAGGATTGACAGTTTTATTTCACTATTTGGTTTCATTACATTGAATCAATCATCTCCAGGGGGTTGGTTTTAGACAGATAAGAAATTCCTGGTTTCAGGAGTAGATGTGAATATTTTGCAGGGTTTTAATCTGCATGGGTCCGTGATCCTTTCTCTCTGTTTTGTCTGAGTTTTGGAACTGAAAAGAAGAAATCTTGTCAAAGCCTTTGTTTTGCTTGGCTTCATGTCAAACCCACGTAGAATTCTGCATTCAGCATATATTTTCATAAGATGACCTGGGTTTCATGAAATTAAAAAGATTTGTCAGCTTTCAGAAGATGTGCAGCTGAGATATCAGTTTGCAATTATATCTGAAACGTGGTGGTCAGTTGAGCTCGTGTTTCATGGAAAACATTATTCTCAGAATTGTGTCTTTAAAACAGTATGTTTTGCCAAAGAATGCCACAAATGGTCTGCTTGAGATTAAAAAAGCAAATCAAAACAAATTAAATGAAAAATCCAACACAACTACCCAGCCTCATCAAAATTTTCTCGGCGCTGTTTTTGCCATGACTCTCAGAATATTCAACAGCTTTCTGCAATGACACCAGTCACCACTTCAGCAGTCAGTTCTTCACCATTGGCTTTCAAATCACTGGAAAAGGTTAACCATTGGGAGGAAAAATGCAATTGAGACTAAGAAATAATAATAAAAAAAAACCCAAACAACAAACCAGGCATGTCTTTCCTGTGCTTGGTTGCTGGGTATTGGGATAAAGAATAATTATATATTGGGTAGACAGCTAGGAAAGACTAAGATCGCTTGTTCTGAACTCTCAGAGAGGAGATTTCTTTTTTCAAAAGGACATCAATCCCACTGATAATGAATAAAGTTCAGTGCCAAAATCCTTTAGTTTTTTTTTTTTGTTTGTTTGTTTGTTTATTTGTTTTAAGATCTTCAGAAAAGCTAGGGAAAGAAAATGTCTCTGATGATTTTGCTATAAATAAATGATTAAACAATAGAAGCACGATTTCATAGAAATATTTAAGATAGGAATGAGATACAGAGAGTGGATGGAGGCTAAAATTTTTATGAAGTTCTGAAGTGAGACCGCAAAGTTTTGAGCTCGTAAGGAGAAGGTTCGTGTTTATTGTATACTACCAAAGAGCAAAGGGCTGTTCACTTGGCTGCAGCAGTTTTTCCAGGGTTTATGTAAGTGTTTTTGTGTCAAATCCAGGTCTACCTATAACTAATATAACCCAGAATTTCCACATTTGGAGAAGTTCATTAGTTACCTTTAAAAGGAAGCGAAGCTTAATGGGATTGGTGATTACGTGGACACTAAGGATTTTTCCTTAAGCAGAGAACAGCTATAAACAATGAAGTGTTTTAATGCTGATGTGGTGAGATTAGAGAGCTGTTAGTGAAATCTCCATTTCAGAGTACTTTGTGCATGAATTCTGTGTGGTGGGAATCTGCATACCGCAGAGAAAACTAGTTAGCATGGAGTTAAATACACACATACATATATTTATAGTACAAGCACACACATACGTGTATATATATGTATTGGGTTTCTGATAGACAAAAGGAAGCCAAACTAGAATGCAAATGTAACTTTTGGCACAGAGACCATGTTAACCCAAACAGACTAAAATTAGTTGATGATTTTCCAAGTACAAATTTACATATAAAAAGAACAAAGCAGTTCAATTCTGCATTTACTGAGTGGAGACAAGTTTACCCCAGAGGGGAGAGAAATTCTTGAGTATGGCAGTTGTCCAAATTATTATGATTAGGAGAAACTAAATGAGATTTTACTTTGGTCACGCAAAGAGAGCTATTTTTCTTTTTGGCTTCTACCTGATGAGTAGGTTGCAAACTCTGTATCCAGTCGACTTAAAATAGTAAGGATCCATTAAAAAGATTTCAAGCGATTCAAAGCAATGCTGTTTCTTATCAGGAAACTTGTTTGGGGTTGCTTTAAGTTCTCTTTAAGCCATTAAGTTTATGCTGGCTAGAAACTGTGATAAAGAGAGTTGTGTTTGACATCTTATCATGCAATTCTGTGTTTGTGTGATACAAGCCTGAATGTTGTACGCTTTGGTCAGGTATACAGCAAGGTATGGTGTTTTCTGTGTTCAGCCTTTTTCCCTTTTTGTGAAATACAGTTTACAAAAAAAAGAAAGGAAGAAAGAAACAAACAAAAAAAAACCCAAATTACTTCTCCTGGAATAGACAAAAGCAAAACAAAGAGTGAGAGAAAAGGTCATATTCAATTTTTTTTGAAATAATTTCATGTGGTTTCAGGCACTTCCTTCTGACTGTAGAAATGGATCACGAGATTCTAAGATGGGAGTGATTTTTAAGGATCAGCCTGCTTTCTTCAGCACCCTTGAGTCAAAAGATGAAAACAACGAATGACTTGCAATGAGAAGGACTGATTGTGGATGTGGATGTTCCACTTTATCCACACTAGACATTAATTGTAAATCCTCTCTTTGATAGCAAGTGCCTGATTGAGCATTGACTGAAGTCTATGAAAGAGCTGCCGTTGACTTCAGAAGTTATTAAACCAACATATAGTTGCAGCACACGGCAAGGAAAGAGTATACTTCAAATAACAATATTTTTTTTATTAACCTTGGGCAGATAATTAGCCTTCTCACTGCAATGACAAAAAACAAAGGATTTGAATCAATCTTCCTGTGTTAGAAATGACATTTCTTCTATTGCTAATTACAGATAGGAGTGGAGCCGCGCTCTCCTAGTCCCAGCTTCTGTTGCTGATTTACTACATTTTCTTGTTGAAGTATTTTAGTGTGTTTCACCTTGGTTTATTTGTTATTTAAGAAATGAGGCACCCTACTCTTACACACCTTATGTGGAAGTGTTATGAAATTTTTGCTGAAAATCCTGCTTAAATGTAAAACAAGAAAACAAACCTCCTTGGAACCGTCCCAGCAATATGTCAAAAGCAGAGGAGAAGGGTGTTGTGTATGTGAAGGAGAAATTACAGTTAGGGCTTTTTTTCTTTATATTACTTATGCACACAAATACGCACATGCACAAGTACAGACTTGGGAGGGCATCACAGAGGAAGCAGGAGAATTTACACTTCGTAGGAGTATCTCAGCAAAATCTGACACTGATTGGCCAATTCATAGTAATTTAAAAAGGCAAAAGAAAAAAAAATCCACAACATAGTCAATAACCACTTTGGTAGGTCTATTCTAGAGCATAGGTAAAACCAAGTCAAGGGAAAAATTGTCAGGCAGTAAACCCCTGAATGCAAATTGGCTGATACTGAGTTACTTACACAGAGTTTCTAAAATATTTCCTTTTCCTCCTTAATACAAATTTCACTCAGAAGCACTGTACGTATAGAGAATTCTTCCTGACCTCAGTGTTACAAATAAAACAAATTACTTTACTGCAGACAGTAATTAGACAGAGAATCATTAGTAAAATCCTGCTGTAAACTGTATGCTTGCTGGAGGAACATTCAAAGAGTCTCTACAGTGCTTTGCAGAATTGTTATTTCCTGTCCCTTTTGGATACGCATTACCCATTTTCTTCATCCATCTATCAAAAAGATTCCCATGCACATACTGAGTGGATGTTTACTGCAGTCTGTCAAACCTCAGAGCTCAGCTCATGGGAAGGGCACATCTGCTTGCTGAATATGAGGATGCTCAAGTGATGATGGAGTTCTTGACATGGGGAAATAAAATAGTGATCTGCTTTGTGAAAGTGTCCCATAAATATCTTGCTACAAGCAAGCGAGCCCTGCCATAATAAGCGAATTAAGAAATGACCCTACACAAATTTTCCCTGATTCCAGACTTTGAGAATGAGTATGTAATTTTGGCTCTATCGCACAGTAAAAATACATTGATTTATGCAAACTTTTACTTTCCAAACCCCAAAGCACTTTATGAGCTCTGCAACATATACAGGAGCCATTTCACTTATGACTAAATGCAGCAATCTCTGCAGTGGAGCTCTGCATCTGTTAATTAAGGTACATGTGTAGCCCAAATTTCTTTTTACAATACCCTGGTGTGCCATCTCCATATCTCAGGCTGGGAACGAAGGCAGTGAGGTTGCCATTAATCTCCACAGGCTCAGGATTTGCTCCAGAGATATTATAAAACTAGATTAAATCTATATAGAGATCTTATAGAATCATAGAATGGTTTAGGTTGGAAGTGACCTTGAAGATCATCGAGTTCCAACGCCCCTGACGTGGGCAGGGACACCTACCACTACACCAGGTTGCTCCAAGCCCCGTCCAACCTGGTCTTGAACGCCTGCAGGGATGGGGCAGCCACAGCTTCTCTGGGCGACCTGTTCCAGTGTCTCACCACTCTCAGAGTGAAAAATTTCTTCCTAATATCTAATCTAAATCTCCCCTCGTCCAGTCTGATGCCATTCCCCCTCTTCCTATCACTACATGCCCTTGTAAAAAGTCCCTCTCCAGCTCTCCTGTAGCCCCTTTAGGAACTGGAAGGGTCTATAAGGTCTCCCTGGAGCGTTCTCTTCTCCAAGTTGAACAACCCCAACTCTCTCAGCCTGTCTTCATAGGAGAGGTGCTCCAGCCCTCTGATCATCTTTGTGGCCCTCCTCTGGACCCACTTTAACAGGTCCATATCTTTCCTATGTTGAGGGTTCCAGAACTGGATGCAGTACTACCAGAGCAGAGAAGAGGGGCAGAATCACCTCCCTTGACCTGCTGGCCACATTTCTTCTGATGCAGCCCGGGACATGATTGGCTTTCTGGGCTGTGATGGCAGTGTCAATATTAGACGCAGGCCAAAGTCCTTTATTGAGAAGATTCCCCTTCCCCATCAGGACACCAAATATGGTGTTGGTGAGTGGTATTAAACTTCCAACCTGCAATGACGATTTTATTTTTTCTGTGAGGAGGTAAGAGTGGCACTTGGCCTCTGAAAATGTTCATTGAGTACTAGGGAGGTAGAGCTTTTCAAGCATCATAATTGATAGATTTGTAATTAACAAGTTATGCAGCAGGAAGAAAATCATTGCGTGATGACTAGATTACAAACCCAGTCCTTTCATTCTGCTGCTTGTGATTTTGCAATGGCTCTGATTGTAGCTTCTCTTCCATTTGCATATCTTCCTAAGCGTTTGAGGTGCATGCTGATTTCATGTTTTATCTCATTTTGATGTGTTGCAGGTGCTTGTCAGTGACTACCAGAGTTTCTATTACAGTCAGCTTTTATTTTATTGAAATATTTGTGCAGAATAATACAACACCAAAGCATGACATGATTCCATCTTAATTCTACTATATGGAAAGACTCACAGAAGGCATTGAATGCACTACAGACAAGAGGAATTTTGGTCTGATGGTTACAGGTAGAGGGGTGGGGAAATTTTCTGACTCCAGACAGTGTATGGGAGAGAATTTAAGAGTGGGTTTACAGCCATTTGTATTCAGCAGGCTATATATACATACGATTAATGTTGTCTCCCCTTCTGCCTCGGTTTCTGCCTTTGCCTCGTGATTAGCACCAATCTAGTGTTTTGTCACCACTGAGGCATCAGTGGGACCTCAGTATGACAGATGCCCTCATGGCAAACACACTCAAGACTGACTGGAGCTAAAAGCCCAGTCTGCAAAGTTGGGAAGTTTTGGCAGCTGTGGAAAGGTATCATAGGGTACCATGTGCTATTAGGTTATTTGATCTTGTGCTTCGAGGTAAGATTTTGGGCTGATGACTTAGGGCTATGACTCCAAGTCATTATTTGTCAGGCTTCTTCACTTTCTGGAACCTGGGTTTCCTCACCGACACTGATGATAAGATCAAAATATCCAATCATTTGATGTATGAAGATTTATTAATTCAGGTGTTTGTAGAAATTTAGGATTTTTCCATGACGATACTTGTAGAAAATGACTAGCAGGTGTCTAATAGTATTTTCGTGTAACTGTAAGTACAGCAAGAATCACATACTATTTTTCAATGATTCTTTCAGCTTGTATTCCATTCACTCATTTCTATTTGTTATTTTAGAACTCAGTTCTTCAATGATATAAAGACAGGCAAATCACTCAGACAAAAACCTTACAAAATAACCTTTTTAGATCTTCTTTTGGGACAGGAGAACTTGGTACAGTGTGATGATAAGCAGACATTGATGTAGTACCAAAAAATCTGTGTAAAATAAATGCTACACTATAAGTGAAAAAAAAGATTAAGAAAAGTGTGCTCAAGAATTTGACTGCCCAGCTTATATCATGTTAATAAAAATGTTGCTGGCATAATCTTCAGTTTAGAAGATTCATGAAAGCACTCAAATTCACTTTTTTCTACCCTTTTGACTAATAACATGGAACAAAATGTGAATTATCAACCCTCAGCACTACATATTGTAGTTTTACTCAGTCCTAGAAGAGTCTTTGAATAGCAACAGGGCTGTGACTTCAAGCAGGAATGAAGATAAAAGTCACCTTCAGCCAGCTCAATCTCTAGTGTGTGGTCAGTGCATCTAGGAGGATCATAGTAATTAGTTGCACATGGATTATGCCACTGTATGCAGTAGCCAATCATATGTTACTGCTATTTTTTTACTTTTTTACTATTTTTTGAAGCTGGGAGAGGGTTGTACTTATTTTTCCATGCGTGATGGCTAGCTACACAGCCAGTGTTTTACACACAGGTACAGTTGGAAATGGGATGGGTTTTTTGGTTTTTTAAATATCAATTCATTTTGGTTACCCCATGAGGACACTTGCTTTACAAAGACTGGCTTATCTGGTTGGATTTTTTTTAGACAAAAAAAAAAAAAATCTTTCAGGATTTTTAAAGAATTTTCTTGTTCATCAATAACAAGTTACATTCAAATCAACAGTTCAAATCAGCAATGACTTTTAGGAATATTAGTCTTTTATTATTTTTTTCTCTTTTATTGTGTTTCCTGGCCATGATGAAGAGTGAATTTAGTTATAATTATGTGGGTTTTATTATTAAGCAAGAAGAAGATACTGAATATTCATATTTCAAATGTAAAACCAACCTCAGGAAATTATAAGTAATGCTTAAATCTTTTTTATTTCAGTAATGATAACAAATATATTAGAAGCGTGGCTTCTTTATAAAATATGCCTAAATTTGAAAGAACAGGATTATATGTTTTTCCTGAAGAAACTGTCTGTGATACAAAAATAAACCCTTGCTTTTTTATGCTATGCATTAATAACTGCACCTAGAAATAATACAGACAGCTGTGGTAGAATATACATCATACAAACTCATTTATAAACAAATCTAACTTTATATATGGGAATTATGACAAAAGGGAGGTCTTTTGCAAGATAACTCATTTTTATAGAGGAAATGGCTCAGATGCACTTGACAGTTTTTTGAAAAACAACAGAATCAGACTTTGTCCACCAGCTCAACAGGGATTTTTGGCAAGCCTGGTTTTATAATTTGCCAGGGCCAGCTACTCCCTCTGCCACATGCACTGCACAAGTAACAGCAAATGAGCTGGGGAGGTTTTTTATTTGCAAGGAGCAATGACAGTGCCAGGACCACTGAATTTTTCAAAAGAAGAAGAAGAAAAAAATGTGCAGTTTCTTTGCCCCTACTCTAATGTGCTGACGTGCCAGAGTCACTTTAACAGATTAACAAAATAGTTTGCAGATATTGAACCTGCCTTTTACATGCTCAGCGATACATTTTCAACCACCCACTCCTAGCATTCCCCTTCATTTCCCTGCAGAATTTAATCTCACACACATGCAGTAAATTTGATGGACAACTTATGCTGGATTCTCTACCTAACAGGGTATTGCATCAGCCGGCGAGATGCAGAGTATTACAGTTTGTTGCCCTGCATCGCACAAGGAATCGTTATACCCACAGACAGTGCTACCCATAATGTCTTGGAGCAACCTTTCTGTCCGTCCTCCTCATTTGACTGACCCATACTGACCCATACATACGAATGAAGTGTGTGTTCACAGACTGCCTTATTGTTGACGACTACAATACATCACTTTTCCCCTTTCTATTGTTCTCACTATTTGGCTGTATTTTCCAGGATGTTCATCCTTATTGGGTACTCAAAATAGTTTTTATTACTAATAGGGCTTCAGTTAGAGATATTGCCATTCATTTCAGTGTTTTGGGCTCAATCCTCCGAGGCAGAAAATAATCATAGCACCATTCAATGATGAACTTCGGGCACTGAGTTTGAATGTCTTGTTGGATGCCACAGAAATGATCCCTGCAAGAACATGGTTAATATTCAGAGGTGTGTGACCTCTGGTTTTGCAGTCAGAAAAAGCCTTACTTATTTTTTCTTTTCCTGTCTAAGATTACAAAGGTAAGGAAATAAGAAGATGAGGTAAATTGCATATATATGCTCATTTCCATCTCCCACAAGGAATCTGAGAGGTACTTAAAATGCAATTATTTGGTTCAGATATTCCGTCCAGGAAAATGTTTCCACAAGCGTTTTACAGACTTACTGTAAATAATACAATCACATGCTTCAATCATAAATAAGCGAGGAGGAGCAGGGAAGAGAGAACTCAGGCGTAAGCAGAGATTTGAAGTCTGCTGCTGAATCTATGAGATGGGAGAAAGCAGAGTGGCAGCTCTAGGTGAAAGGGGAGAAACCAGGTCTACCAGGGATGACAAGGCTGGATGTAAGAGGGAGTAGGGAAGCTGGAAATACAAGACAAAGCCTGTGCAGGAGCCTCTGGCAGCTCTATGAAGTGGTCTGGTTTATTTTGAACTGTTTTTTTTTATTTTTAGTGGTGGGGGTGGGGAATTTTGCAGGTTGTATCCTACTTCTTAGTGATGTTTTAGGGGAATATGCAAGAGCATAACAAACTTTTTTGTCACTGATAGCACGGTGAAGTGAAGCCAGGTCATTTCATAGCAACATAAAAAAAAATTATTTTGAGTACACTCTAGTGCCATGAACATATTTCTTGTTATACAGAAAGAAAACAAGGATCAGCAACACAGCTGGAGAAATTGGGACAAATGGGTATGTTCATGCCTTTGTTAGAGTCAGAAGATCCTGAATGGTGGTCTCCAGGGAGCTGCCTATATTGTGGTCCTAAGTGACGGAGAGGAAAATCTCTGGAGAACAAGACAGAGAAAACAGGTGGCTGTTTTAGGGTGAGACCTGAGGAAAGCATGAAGACTTGTTTAGGGAAAGTATAGGTGTGCATAAATGTACAACGCTAACTCCTGAGGAAACTATGTACTCTGGAGAGGAGATAAAAGCTGTTCCGCTATTATCCTCCTTATGTGAACTTAAACGTAATGGCCATTGCCAAAAAAAATAATAAATAAAAGCGATAAAGATACATGCATCACCACAGTTGGACATCAAGATTCATCTAGAGCTGTCCAAGACTGATCCCGGGTTTTCTCAGCCTCCAGAGGAGAATAGCCCTATGCAAAGTGCCTGTGGTCCCAGATGCATAATAAACCCTGAACCATGCCCAGAAACAGTTTGGGCAAACAATACTGTGCTTAAATCCCAATCTAACTGTTGTATTATAGGACAGCTGAAGTCCAGTGCCCAGGAATGTTTCTCCTTTACGGTTTGTTGGTACACATGTGGCTATCATGATCAGCCCTAGTACAAGGCAACTCTTGAGCATCAGATGACTTTTGAAAGCATGTACTGTATTAGCTCCAAACCAGCCATCTACATGGATTTCCATGTCCATATAGGATTTTCGATGTCATACCTGAGCAAGGTATTATCTACCGATCTCAGACCAAGACACTGAGAATTACAGACTTCAGTCCTCTGTGTGACACCAACACTTTTCTAACCTCTGACAAGTCTCTGACTTAGTTTCTCTTTTTATGGGTGTTTGTAAAGATTAGGCCACTAGAGCAAAACTCTTTTAAGGTAAGAATCCTTTGTAAGTGTTATGTACAATTATCCTTTCATATTTTAAGTAGGGTTGATGACACACTGTCTTTAACTCTGCTAAGTGAACCTGGTTACAGCAAGGAATGTCTTGGCCCAATGTCACCCTTTGGCCTAACTGTAAAATAAGTGCCAAACTGAATTCTGATGACTATTACATGTAATGATTTTGAGACTTCTGTCGTATTTAAGCCTTCATAAACATGTGTAATATTAAGATCTAGGTTTGGTATTTGACTGAACTATTGAAAAGGCTCCAGATAATATATCCTGAAAATTTCATGGAAGTGTCCTATAAGCTTCTGGCCACAGATTGCTTATATAGGCCATCGCTTTTCCTCAGATGACACACATTTTTATATCTTCCTTGACTTACTCTTCTGTCCTTCAGTTTCCCATTTATCTGCCTGTCTCAGCTGTGTCAGCTCTTGGCTACACCATAACTTTTTCCTACTGAATCCTTCAAAACCTGAAGGCATAATATAGATAAAGAGTTACTGCTGTCCAGTGTCTCTAGCTCTGTCATTGTCGTTCTTCACTTTGCTTTCAGGGGTGGAAATTCCAAGATTTGCCCTTGACTCTGAGGTTATTTTTTTCTCTCACAGCTTTTCATTCTGCTTCCATGCATAGAACTTTCTCTGGAGTGCTGCCAGAAGTTATCTTTATCCCATCACCCTCCTGCTGTTGCCAAAACCATTAATCATATGCCAATTTCAATTCGATCGTTTATAATCTCCCTTAATTTCTTCTACATGCATTTTACAGCCAAGCTACTGTCAAAGAACATCCATTTCTAATCCGTAAGTGCCATCAGTATGATCTCCATGATCTTACAGCCACCGTCTTGCTGTCGTATAATAACCAGACTCTCCATTGATTGGAATGCGGGAACCAGCCACAACTGTTAAACAGAGGAAATGAAAAGAATTTTTTAATCAAATACTAAATGAGTGGACTTTCAGACTTCACACTCTGTGACTGTTTCATAGCTATAAGTTTCTGTCTTATCCACAAGTCAATTGTCTTGGAGATCACCAGGTCTTAACCAGTTTGGGTCCCTACTTTCTTCTAAAAGCCATTTTCAGTTCAGATGTATATACTATGGTTTAAAACCACAACAAAAGTCTCCCCAAGTTGAAGTTGTGAGAGTTAAAAATGACAATGCCTGATGCTGCAGTCACCCCAGTGTCTGATACTTCCTGCCACCTGGTGGAAAGGTTTCTTAGTTGCACTTTTCTCTTCGTTGAGTTCATTGAAGTGAGGGTTTCTGTTAGAATTCCAAGCTATTTAATGTGCAGTGCAGCCTAGAAAAGGCTAGATATACCCAACTAACTAGCTGAATTACCTTCCAGACCATAGCAGTGGGACCCCAGGCCAGCACAGACTGGGAAATCTGCCTGAGGTCCAGGGACTGGGATGGTTATTCACAGTAGGCTTCAGGATACCATTGCTACCCTGAAGCCTGGGTTGTCTTAAAGCTGGCTTGAGCCTTTTTCCATGAGTCAGTCACTGAATTTTAGACTTACTATAAGATCTGTCATGTACTGATTTAAAAAAAGATTGTCCTGTGGCTGTTTGAATTGTGACAACAGTGGGTGTTATGTCCTTATTGATTTTAGCACTGTTGTTGGCCCTGTTTGTGCTCTATTCCATAAAACAGGCAGGATGGCCACGTGAGTGAAGGTCCTTTTCAGTGTACGCTGTATATTATCTTCTGTGCTTGTTCCATAGTGAATATCATGGCAAAGAATTGCCACTGCTATGTAAAGGTGCTACGCAAAGATGAAAGTCTACTGAGAATGAAGGTCACACTCCATCTTGAAAAGTTGACTTCAGGCCTTCAGGCAGATGAGGGGCTTAGAGATTTCAGGCTCTAGTTACTATGTTCCATTATGTCTAAAAAAAGGTTTTATAGCTGATTGTTAGCCATACAGATATGAGAGAGATACAGCTTGAGGCAAGGGCATTTTTAGTTTCTGGATTGTGGTAAGGGCATTTTTAGCAACATGCTAAATATACAAATTCTGCATTTCATCCAGTGACTCCTAAAGGTAAAACATAGAAACTATTCTGAGAGCAGATACCAAAACTCAAGACTGACATTTCCCAGGGAAGTATTTCCTATCCTTGGGATGCAAAGCTATGCTTCATCTTGTCTTTTCTTGTTTGACCTATTGCATTCCTGATCGCACTGTGGTACAGGTTAAACAGCAGATGGAAGATGTTCCTCTTTCCCACCTCAGTCCCAATCTCAGTTTTATCTCTAACCTAAAATTAATGCTCCCTTTTGGATGGTAAGGACTTGAGATTTATTTTGGAAAGGAACTACAAAGCCGTGATGAAAAAGATGAGAAACACCTCCTCTTCTTTATCTCACACTACTACTACTACTAGTGACACCAATGACAGTGACACTAATGACTACAACTATTAAAACTTTCTTTTTCATATGTCTAAATCACTAGAAAAGTTGGTGCTTTCAATTTGGAGTGGCTGAAGAAACCTGTCATACTGCCTAAATTTCATAAATTTACACAAATCTGTGGTCTTAGGACTCCTTACAGTGTAACTCTGGGTAGCTGCTATATCTCACTGAATTCCAGAATTTCACTTTGAAAGGCATCATGGGCACTCCAAATCAACAGAGCCAGTAGACAAGTTTGTAGGCATTAAAGCAACCGATAGATCTAGGAATCTTCAGAAAATCTGTTTCCGCTGAGACCTATGAATCCAAACAAAAGTTATACACCTAAATCCCATGGAAGATCTGAGTTGAGAGTGGTGGGAATGCTGTGCTGAAGAGCACAATTGGATCTTGGCCCGAGTCTCAGGCCAGAGACATAACAAGATACCTCCCTCCCCACATACTTTCTGAGGTGAAGACATCCAAAGTCTGTCACAACACTGCAACCCGTAAGTTAAAATCAAGGCTTTTTTTATGTTGCACCCACTCAAACGTCAATCAGGAAGCCTCTTGTGAAACATCTATATCATCCTACACTGAAAAGAGGTGTCATGCAGCAGTGCCATGCTATAAAGGGTTGTTCATTTTTTAAGCAAGCTTCCTTGATTGTGAACAAACAAAAAAACTCTTTTAACTTCCTGATTTGTTGCAACTGTACCTACAACTAAAATAAAAATTTTCCACTTCAGCCAGTGAATGTTGAAATATTTGTGGAATTTTCATGCTAGAAAGTGAAACTCTACAGCCTTGGAATAAACATTAATATTCCTCAGCTGAGTTATATGCTATCTATGTTTCCTTTGTATATTTTGGTGGTTTTTTTTGGGGGGGGAAGACAAAAAAACTGTATTTGAAAAGAAAAAGAAACAAGAAAAAAGAACCCACTGTTCATTTACAGTGTTACCTGGAACCAGCTCTTCCTGGCTAACATTATAAATAAATATCTGTCATCTAAACAGAATCACTTTTATATCACCATGAAAGGATAAACGTCTGTATGAGTAATCAATTTAATCATGAAAAGTAAAATTTACTTCTTAATGTCAGCTGAGTTCACTTAATCTAAACTGTCCCTACAGTTTAAATTATAATTTGTATTGATGTTTAAGATTCTTATCAGAAAGAAAAATTGAAAGGAAAGCAGCAACACTCAAATAAATTCATCCTGATACAAGTTCCATGAAGCTTTTTTATTGGTGCGTCTGACCCTCTGTTTGCTTGCCTCTTTACTTAGTTTGACTTAGGACACGGCCTAAATTACACTTCTTACTTAGAAGATGGTTTAAATTTACCAGTTACATGTTCCATTTAATATCTTTGTTTGTTGCAATAGACGGAGATGTTTTAGGGAAAGGGAAATAGGAAACTGTGCACCCGAAAATGTTTTGTGAATGGCAAGATCTATAAATCAATAACTGTAGATAATTCAAATCATGTTCAGTTGGACCTCTTAGTCACTGACAGCAGGAATGTGCCTTGCTTCCCTGTGTTCTCTTGAAATAAGATTCTTCACAAGCGCAGATAGTTTAGTGTTATTTTTCCATGTTGATTATACATGGAGGAAAACACCTGATAGTGCAGTGTGGCCATTTCTCTGTCATGGATGCAAACTGAGGTCTTGGGAGTGCAAGCTTTAATCTTTATTCTTTCTGGATGCACGGTTTCCCCATAAAAAAAGCTGTGTGTACCATCACTGGAAAAATCAGAAGCTTCAGGTAAACACAGATTTTCCCCTCATCTTTATCATGCTTGTGCAGGTACAAAGATTTTCACAGCAGTGTCCCTTCAGTACACGAACGGAAAATTCTCCAGCAAATGAAATGAGGGAGATGCCTGGTGCAAATGGAAGTTTGCAGAGGTATGTGTTAGTTTCCATTGACTTTGCAAAGTAGTTAACCCCTGCAGGAAGATTGTGTTGCTACTTCATTTGCATAAGAGTTATCAGCTGAACCTCTGAATCTTTACATGATAAAGGAAAAGAGGAGAGATGCAAGAAACAGGAGCATAGAGAATGTGTCTTGCAACTACCTTAAATAGGAAAGAGCTGTAAATGAATTTTAAAATTGCTTGGCAGGTGGTTGCTCTACTTATCCAGGAAGCCAATAGCTGTAGAACCAAGCTGGTTATTAAGCTGTGTCTAAGACTGTTCAGCTGAAGTCAAAGCAAAGCTCAGTATGACTTAGATCTTTGTGTATGGCATGACAGAAATCAATAGAGGCAAAAGATCAGAAAAGAAACAAGTACTTGATCTTCAGGAATGGTGAATAATAACAAATAAGGCACACGGACTTTCTCATTTAAGGCAACAGGACTACCAGCACCTTGAAAAAATAAGTCAAGTAAGAGAGTAGCTCTGGAGGAAATCTGCAGATGTTGACCTCCTAAAGAATGAGAAAACAGAAGGGATGAAGGACAGACCCAATGAAAACAGAGGAGAATGAAGAATTGAAGACAAGATCCAGGTTAATTTTTTTAAAGCTGCCTCATCATTCAATTTTCATCTTAACCACTTATTAGACTCTAGGCTCAAGTGTTTTTGACTTTATGAAAATTATCGAAGCATTTTATGGCACCATACCCTTGGTTAAATCTAAAGTTTTTCAATAAGTATATTAGCTTAAAAGTAAATTTTGTAATCTGCTCTCCCTTTTCTCCACCCCCCCGCCCGTAACTTGAATGAGAACGGTTTAAACTCATTTCTGTGCCATCTATCAAACACATGGGCAACTCTGTCAGCTCAGACTTGGGTCACAAAATGCAGCTTGATATAATTTTGACAAAGTCTAACAACTGTCCTACCTGTTGCCTACTGCCCTTCAAAAATAGCGGTGCCACTCTGCATCTGTTATGGCCAACCTCCCACTGTCCACTACCAGTGAAACAAAAGTCTGAAACTGGGAGCATTTTCAAATATAGTTCAGTGACACAATAGAGAGAAGTAGAAACAGACTTGAATTTTCTTCTCACTCTATTTATGAACATTATTTGGGTAAAAATATTGCTCTGAAGTAGTAAAACTTTGGGTATACCTGTGTTGGAAAATACATTATTTGTCTTTCAATGGTGAGCATCAGACCCTTTTTCACATCTGGTTCTTACAGAAGTTGAAATTTGTGCCTTTGGCTGATATGACTGATGTTTTTTTGCATTCTGTACACTGAATTGGACACGTGTTAGAGTCAGCAGGATGACGTCCTCTGACCTTGGGAAGATCAACTTAAATTGTCTTTGTTTATATACCCATGGACATATAGAAAAGGGGGAGAGAAACCTTATTTGTATTATGCAAAACCAGACCAAGTAAGGTTTTGGTCCTGCGTGAATGCTCCCCAAACACAATGTTTAGTCAGTAAAAGCAGAGTTATTCTTAAGACCTGAGCATTTCGAACCAGCATTCTCTCTTGAGCATTTCAAACCAGCATTCTCTCTTGAGCATTCCTTCACTGAGCATGAAGACCAATAACCTCGCACAACCAATAATACTGATATTTCTGCAATTGTGCTCTTCCTGTGTGGGTTTTACACAGGCAATTTGAAGCAGTCATGAAATACAGTCAAATCATGGTTGTATCAAGTCGATTTCATTTTCTATTGTTCCCAGTCACTAAACAACATACAGTCTGAGCAATGAAAAACCACATTGCTTTTCTTTATAAAAAACCCAACAGCTTAGATCCCAGGAGCAACTGTAATTTTGACACCATTTCCCACAACATTCTCCTGGAGAAACTGGCTGCTCATGGCCTGGACAGGTGTACTCTTCTCTCCGTAAAAATCTGGCTGGAATGTCTGGGCCAAAAGAGTGGTGGTGAATGGAGTTAAATCTATTCCAGCTGGTCACAAGCGGTGTTCCTCAGGGCTCAGTGTTGGGGTCAGTGCTGTTTAATGTCTTTATCAACTTGGACAAGGGGATTGAGTACACTCTCAGTAAGTTCGCAGGAAACACCAAATTGGGTGGGAGTGTCAATCTGCTTGAGGGTAGGATGGCTTTACAGAGGGATCTGGACAGATTGGATCGATGGGCTGAGGCCAATGGTGTGAGGTTCAACAAGGCCAAATGCTGGGTCCTGCACTTGGGTCACAACCCCATGCAGCGCTACAGGCTTGGGGAAGGGTGGCTCGAAAGCTGCCTGGCAGAAANGGCGGGCAGAAAAGGGCCTGGGGGTGTTGGTCAACAGCCGGCTGAATATGAGCCGGCAGTGTGCCCAGGTGGCCAAGAAGGCCAATGGCATCCTGGCCTGTATCAGGAATAGTGGGGTGAGCAGGACTAGGGAAGTGATTGTCCATCTGGACTCAGGTCTGGTGAGGCCCCACCTCAAGTACTATGTACAGTTTTGGGCCCGTCACAGCAAGAAAGACATGGAGGTGCTGGAGTGTGTCCAGAGAAGGGCAACAAATCTGGTGAGGGATCTGGAGGGTAAGTCTTATGAGAAATGACTGAGCAACTGAGGTTGTTTAGCCTGGAGTAAAGGAGGCTGAGGGGAGACCTTCTTGCTCTCTACACTACCTGAAAGGAGGTTGTAGTGAGGTGGGAGTTGATCTGTTCTCCCAAGGACTCCCAAGACATTCTTCCTGTCTTGATAGCACAAGAAGAAATGGCCTCAAGTTGTGCCAGGGAGGTTTAGGAAGGGTATTAGGAAAAATTTCTTCACAGAAAGGGTTATCAAGCANATCTGGAGGGTAAGTCTTATGAGAAATGACTGAGCAACTGAGGTTGTTTAGCCTGGAGTAAAGGAGGCTGAGGGGAGACCTTCTTGCTCTCTACACTACCTGAAAGGAGGTTGTAGTGAGGTGGGAGTTGATCTCTTCTNAAAGGGTTATCAAGCATTGAAATAGGCTGCCCAGGGAAGTGGTGGAGTCACCATCCCTGGAGATATTTAAGAGACAGGTAGACATGGTTCTTACGGACATGGTTTAGTGGTGGTTTTTACAGTGTTGATGTTTGGACTCGATGATTTTAAAGGTCCCTTCCAACCTAGAAAATTTAATGATTCTATGATTCTAATGAATGTTGACCATGTTTGGTAGTGTTAAGCTGGTTCACCTATTGTCATGAAGCCACTTCTTTTTTGGGGGACAACTACTTGGAGAAAACACTGTATTTACATTGCATTGCATAGGGTCTAACTCAGCAAAGTAACAACAGTGAAGGCTACTGGAGGCTGCTGCAATATATAATGAGTGGTAATGCATTTATATTTCTTAACAGCACTGTGTAATTGTCTTCATCTACAAGTACTTTTTGCTAATCAAGAAAGCTGAGTGTCATAGGCTAATATTCCAGTCTTAGTCTTGTTCCATTCCTGACATCACCTGGACCTATGAAAGTGATCCACAGTAACTGAATGACAAGAATCCTTCTCCTTACAACCATTCACTATGTTTTATTATACTTAAGTTATTTTTAATTCACTGCAAGACTATAGTCCTACCCTGTGGAGATTTATTCTCTTTGAGAGTTCCTTATAATGAAGTATCAAAGTAAGTTATGTCCATTGAGTCACCTTTATGTACTGTTTTATTAACTTTTTCAAGGAATCTGGACAGGTCAGAGGTGAGCTATTTTATTTTGAAGAACTTATGACCCTGTTCTCCAAGTACTGTACTACTCTCTACATAGTTAAACCCCTAGCATTTCCTTGTCCTTTTTATTTCCAATTTGCACCTTTGCTGAGGTAGTTTATGTTCCAATATATTCACAGGTAGGATTTCCAAATCTTTAAAACAAGCTTTGTGTTTTTTTTACCCAAAGATATGTCATAATTTATATATATTAACAATGGCAAGGATCTAATTTCACAGCAGGAAAAATCCAGCTTAAAAGGAAGTATTGACTTGGCTAATTTTTCTACTGAAGTTCACTGTATTCACTGGAGAAACATGACTTCAACAGATTCACAGAAAGGGTGTCTGGAGGAGACTTTTGGAGCTCTCTGGTTCACATTCCTGCCTGAAGCCGTGTCAGCGTCCTCATCAGCAGGTGTGGCCCACTTTGTGACTTTGGCTAGAAGAGTCTTGAAACTCTCCAAGGATGGACATTCCAAAGCCTCTGTGGGTAAACTGGTCCAGTGCTGTACTACATTCCCAGTGAATTTTTTTAAAACTAACATCTGATCTGAACATCTTAAGCCACAGTGTGGCCATGACTCCTTGTTTTGCTATCTTTCATTTCCAAGAAGAGTTTGGTTTGATCTTCTCTGAAAATATCCTCCTCATAGTTCCTGGCTCGTATTACATGCGTTTGTTTGCCTCTACTTTCTAGATTTAAAAACTCCACATATTGTTTCCTGTGGACCAACTGTGTATTCTCAGCCTTTGCTGAACTTCATAGCCTCTCTCCACATTACTTTTGGGTTGGACTGAGTACTAATCAATGTGGAATCTCCCCAGTGCTGGGCAGAGAAAGGTAGTTTATTTTGATCTATTGGCCATGCTTTTTACTAGCCCAATATACAAACTACCTAATTCCTGGTGAAAGCATATTCAGTGGCTCATATTCTATCTTGGAGGCCATTGTAATCACCAAACTCTTCTCAGTGGGGCTATTACTCTGCTAGACTCTTCCCATCCTGTGCTGATGCTTGGGATTATTCTGCCATAGGTGTAGAACTTTCCGCTTTTCCTTGCTGAATCTAAAGTTTTTGTTATAGCATTCCTCAAGTTTGTCCAGGCCACTCTGGTTGGAAGTTCTGCCATGTGTTGTAAGTCACTCTCGAAGTTTATAGTTACCTGCAAACTTGTTGAAGGTATACTCAGTTGCTGTCCAGGTCTTTGGAGAAGATGTTGAACAGTATGGGTCTCAGCACTGGACTTTGGGATACTTTACCCATTACTGTCAGCCAGCTGGATGGTGAGCCACTAATCACCACTTCTTGAGACTGGTGATGCAGTCAATTTTGTCCCCAACTTACAGTCTGTTCATCCACCCTATATTTCCTGAGTTTCCAAATGAAAATGCAGTGGGAAACAACAACAGAGAAAGCTTTCAATTTGCATATCTGAAATAAAGCCGAGTTTAGAATGAGGTACGGTTCCCTTGCATCACTTCCTATAAACCTCAATAGATGACATTTCTTTTTGTTATGCTTTCTCAGGAGACTACTGGCTATTTTCCTCAGTTTAGTATTCTGAAGATTACTAAAATAAATCTGTATCTATTTTTGCTGAGAATCAGCCACACAAGTCCTTGTGGTCTTCTCATGCACTAACTTCAGTGTGATGATTTACAGAAGTTGCTCCATGAACAATGAGAGTAATGAAGCTTGTATTCCTACAAACACATGCCCAGTAGCTCTCAATATGCCAACTCCTCAGCTGCCTTCCCTGGACTCTCAGAGAAGTATTGCAGGATGTAAAGTTTCAGTTCCCTTGCAGGGTCCTTTGGTATCTTCCTTTCATGATTCAAGTTCCCTTCCACTTCCACGGCTGATGGGGCAGGAAGCAGGGGTTGTGCCTAGTTCAGATATGTATTTTCCTGGATGGGTCTCCCCATTGGACATGTAACAGATTCACTGAAGTCACCCAAGAGCCTTTCCTTGGTAAGGACTTTTTAAAAATTTCCTATGTATACCCAGCCAGACACCATTTTTCACTAAAACTCAGGACTTGGCATCTATTTCTCTGTAGATCCTGTTTAGATTGATCACCGTGTTTGGAATTAGCCCGGGGAGGTTGGGTGTGATGGGAAATATAAATTGGGGAACGCAAGAAAACATATTCCTCTAAGTAACCACACTAAAACGCTTTTAAGCTGTTATCCCCCTAGAAAAATAAAATCATCTATTGACTATATTGTCTCCAGTTTGGGTTTGTTGTTTGTTTTTTTTTCTCCTAATACAAACAATTTAAACTTCTACTTAAACATAGGAGTTATATCCATTAATCTAGACAAAAAAAAAATGTTTGTGTCATGCTTTGCTTGCTCTCTCTGTCATATCTCTGACCTTGAAACCATAGGCTCCTCATGGGAGGCAGGCAGACACCGTTTCTGACTTTCTGCAATACTGGACAAAGTACTACTTATGCTGAACACTAAATCCTCCCTTAAAATGTTAGGCCACATTGCTCCTAAATGGTATCAAACTTCCTGGAAAGGATATCTCAGTCATGACCAATGTGTTATCCCTGTTTCAGGAGACTGCGGTTTTCTCAGGGTGAAGGCAATTTTACAGGAAAGAAGTACCAAGACCAAATATCTGAGACTAAACCAGATTTTTCCAGGAACATTTATCCAAGTGCAAGGGTTGGTAAATCTCACCCCCATTTTGACAAGCTGCCCAGCATGTAGCAGCTGACAAACTAAGGGCTTCACTCATTCTCCACCAAACTGCAAGCATGACAACATGGTCCCTGTACAATGTAATTTCTTCACCTTTTTCTGATGGTATTGGTAAAGGGAAGTAAAGTCATGTAAGGAGCAAAAGGCTATTGCCTCCCTACTAACATGAATAAGAATTTTGGAAGAGGAAATCTTGCTGCTGGCATATACGCTCCTCAAAGGCTAGTGTTCAAAGCTTGTTTCATTTCCTAAATACGCATTTTGCTTACATGGCTTCACTATTTCTGCACACAGGCCCATAGAAACCCAGTCCAACCCAATGGTGGCATTATGCCTGTGAGCCAGAACACAGCTTAGTATTCCAGCATTTGCAAGTGAAAAGTAGTGAGTGTAATTAGTAGGAACAATACTTAGCAAATGCCCCATACGTAATCCTATGCAAACACCAAGATGACTGCATCCCCACAGCAACTCTGATGACTTTAGTGTACTTCGAATGGATTTAGCTCATCAAGAGAAACGCTAGACATGTCTCACTCTTTAAATATATTCATTTCCCTTTGAAACTGATTTAATGAGGAGGCTGATTTGGCCTATACAATCAACAGAATCAGACTTTAAAAATGCATATTATATTACATTATATATATATGCATGCACAAGCACATACACAACTATATTTGTGTATAAATGTATATATAGGCAAACAGTCTGGTTCTTCTCTTTTGTCTCTTCCTATCATCTTTCTACAGAAGACAGTTAAGACAACAAGTCAAGAACCCTTCATTCCCCACCCCAAAAACATAGAATATGGCACCCCTGTTAATGGTTTATAGCACCTTAGGCCCTGAGTGTTAGCAGGGCTTTCTGTAGAGAAAAAGAAACTCTACAGCTTTTTATAAGAGGGTAGTTGTAAAAGGCAGCAGTACTTACTGTCTGCTTATCAGACACTACATTATATTTTAAAATTCACTCTCACCAAACAACCAAAATAAATACTCTCCCACTGATTCCACCCATTGACACATCCCATTCTGTATTTGAAAGAAAAGAAGGTTAGGATCTAATGCAATTCGTTTGCAGAGTATTTAGAAACTGACTACATTTTAGGGAAAATTGTAGCAGTTTGTTTTCTCCACTTGTTCACTTTTGAATTTTACTTACTAAAACGGAATGATTTTAATTTCTTTCAAGGGGAATAAGAAATTTGTGACAGCTGCAGATTTTGAAGAAAAGCAATTTAAATGCTATAATTACCAGGTAACGAGAGGGGTGGCAAAAGGTCGGAAAGTCTTCCTTTGAGTCATTGTGTGCATATTATCCTTGAAGAGGGTAGATTTAGATGAGACATTAGGAAGAAATTTTTCACTCTGAGGGTGGTGAGACACTGGAACAGGTTGCCCAGAGAAGTTGTGGATGCCCCATCATTGGAAGTGTTCAAGGCCAGGTTGGACGGGGCTTTGAGCAATCTGGTCTGGTGGGAGGTGTCTCTGCCCATGGCAGGGGGGTTGGAACTCGATGATCTTTTGGGTCCCTTCCAACTCAAACCATTCTATGATTCTGTGATTAAGTGAGGACACAATTGCTGAGAGATGTTAGCTGGTTCCTATGGGAGATGTGCAATTTTTATGCCAAAGATGTGCAAAATGCATTTTTTCTTACTGTTGCTGTATAAATCACCTTTCTAAGCAATTCATTATCTCTATTCTCACATTTTGCAGAAGTGATCTCTTGTTTGCAACACTAGTTTACATGTGGTAACCCCCCCCCCCCAAATAATACCCAAGGTCTATAGTCACCAAATGACTGCTTTCCACTCCAATTAGCTGTTTTTAAGAATAGCAACACACCTAGAGATGTGGAGAGGAAAATGATGACTGCCTCCAGCTATTTGAAAGGTTTTAGTTTAAAAAAAGGGTAAGAATTAATTTAGTGTAATGGTGGGTATGGCTGTGAGTTATGGGATAAAACTGAGACATGGAAAATAATGGCTGAGTGTTGAGAGGAGAAATGGGAAAAGAAGAGGAAGAAAGAGAGTGAGACTTATTAATCTGTAGAGTAATCTCCAAAGGGGAATAATATAAGCCCCATTTCTTGACATTTAAAAGTAGGCTGAACAAAAGGTGAATAAATGTACATCAGGGAACAATACTGCATTATCAAAGAGATTAACGAAGTGATCTAATAGAGCTTTGCTGCCTGAGTGACTGTCCACTGATATATGCCAATAAATGCTTATATAAAGATCTCTTTCAGTGCGAATGTAGGCCACTCAGGACTTTTCTTAGCTCTAATCAGAGGTATAGACCTGTCACTTTAATGAAAAATATTTTAACCTTCCCCCAGTTCCCTTGTCCAACCTCTCTTTCTTCTACCACATCAGTGTCTGTTGTGTGATGAGTCGCATCACAACACACAAAGAGTAGTAAAAGGAGCCCACAACCTTCCAGAGTAAACAGCATCAACCATCTCTCTGGCAGAACTCAAAATCACACCCAGAACTCAGGACTATAAGAGACCCTGCAGATGGTAAAGCAGCATTGATGACTATATTACTAAAGCTCTTCTAAATATATTTATCTCACATGAATTGTCATACAAGTTTAGCATATGGTCCATTCATGCTATATTCCTTAGATCAACTGACAGGACATCTTACGAGAAGGATGCCAAACTCTTCACTGAACTGTTAAGAGTAACATTATTTTCAGCAAAGTGTTTGATGTATTTTCCTCAAAAACGTAAGAAATGGGACTGGATTATCATTTTTTTTTTTTTTTCTGCTCTATCAGGCTGCTGTAAAATTCACAAACCACTGAAACTTCTGAGATAAAAAAGTTCATGTAATCATAAAATGGTTTGGGTTGGAAAGGACTTTTAAAGGTCACCTAGTCTAACCCCCTTGCAATGAGCTGGGACATCGTCAACTAGATCAGGTTGCTCAGAGCCCCATCTAACCTGACCTGGAATGTTTCCACGGATGGGGCATCTCCCACTTCTCTGGGCAACCTGGGCCAGTGTCTCACCACCCTCAGCGTAAACAGTTTCTTCCTTATATCTAGTCTAAATCTTCCCTCTTTTAGTTTAAAGCCATTACTCCTTGTCCTATCGCAACAGACCCTACTGAAAATTTGTCCCCCTCTTTCCTATTAGCCCGTTTTAAGTATTGCAAGTCCACCATAAGGTTTCTGCAGAGCCTTCTCTTCTCCAGGCTGAACAATTCCAACTCTCTCAGGCTGTCCTCATAGGAGAGGTATTCCATCTGATCATTTTTGTGGCCATTCTCTGGGCCCGCTCCAACAAGTCCACGTCTTTCCTGTGCTGAGGGCTCCAGAGCTGGATGCAGTACTCTTGATGGGGTCTTAGCAGAGCAGCGCGGAGGGGCAGAACCACCTCCCTCGACCTGCTGGCCATGCTGCTGGGGATGCAGCCCAGGATGTGGTAGGCTTTCTGGGCTGCAAATGTACATTTCCTGCTCCTGTTGAGCTTCTCATCCACCAACACTCCCAAGTTCTTCTCCTCAGGGCTGTTTTCAATCCATTTTCCGCCCAGCTTGTATTTGTGCTTGGGGTTGCCCCGGCCCACGTGCAGGACCTTGCACTTAGCCTTGTTGAACCTCATGAGGTTTACGTGGTCCCACTTCTTGAGCTTGTCCAGGTCCTTCTGGATGTCCCTCAGGTGTGTCAGCCACACCACTCAGCTAGGTTTTATCTGTAAACTTGCTGAGGGGGCACTCAGTCCCACTGTCTATGTCATTGATGAAGATATTGAACAGTACTGGTTTCAATACAGACCCCTGAGGGACACCACTCATCACCAATCTCCATCTGGATATTGAGCTGTTGACCACTACACTCTAGATGCGACCATCTAATCAATTCGTCATCCACCGAATAGTCTGTTCATCAAATCCATATCTCCCCAATTTAGAGAGAAGGATGTTGTGGGGGACCATGTCAAAGGTCTTACAGAATTCCAGATAGGTGACATCTGTAGCTCTTCAATGTCCACTGATGGAGTCATTCCATCATAGAAGGCCAGTGGGTTGGTCAGGCAGGACTTGCCCTTGGTGAAGCCATGCCAGCTGTCTCAAATCACCTCCCTGTCCTCCATGTGCCTGTGCATAGCTACTAGGAAGATCTGTTCCATGATATTCCCAGGCACAGAGGTGAGGCCGACAGTTCTCAGGTCCTCCTTTCTACCCTTTTTAAAAATGGGCACGTTTCCCTTTTTCCAGTCACGAGAGACTTCACCTGACTGCCATGACTTTTCAGACATCATGGAGACTGGCTTGGCAACTGCATCAGCCAATTACCTCAGGACTCTGGGATGCATCTCATCAGGTCCCACAGACTTCTAGATGTTCAAGTTCCTCAGGTGGTCACAAACCAGGTCTTCTGTGTTCGGTTTTGGGCCCCTCACTACAAGACAGACATTGAGGTGCTGGAGCGTGTCCAGAGAAGGGCAATGAAGCTGGTGAGGGGTCTGGGGGACAAGTCTTATGAGGAACAACTGAGGGAACTGGGGCTGTTTAGCCTGGAGAAGAGGAGGCTGAGGGGAGACCTTATCACTCTCTACAACTACCTGAAAGGAGGTTGTAGAGAGATGGGGACTGACCTCTTCTCCCTAGTGACAAATGATAAGGTTAAAGGTATGCCGGGTGAGGTTTAGATTGGATATTAGGAAAATTTTTTTCACTGAAAGAGTTATCCAACATTGGAATAGGCTGCCCAGGGAAGTGGTGGATTCACCACCCCTGGAGGTATTTAAAGAAAAGGTAGACATGGTACTTGGGGACATGGTTTAGAAGTGGTTTATGTCAGGTTAGGTTAATGGTTGGACCTGATGATCTTAAAGCTGCCTTCCGACCTCAACAATTCTATGATTCTATGAATCTCTTACAGTTGCAGGGACTTTGTTCCCCCAGTTCCTGCCTTGCCATCCATCCACTCTAGAGATGTGGGAAGAGAGGTTGCCCGTGAAGACTACATATTTTTTTTTCTACTCTATCTGGAAGCTTTTTAAAGAGCCTTTTTTTTTTTTTTTTCCTGAAGTGTAATCAAAGTTAATTCATGAGCAGAAGATATTTGTCTTCTCTTACATTAGTACTTTTGACATATTTGTTGGTAGAAACCATGCCCTCTGTCAGCTTTCATTTTGGCAGGCCAAATGGATCAAACTAATGTTTTCTCTGTTCCTCACATTGTTTGTGTAGCCATTTCTGCATCAATTCCAATTTGCACTGGAAATTATTAAATATGAATACCCTAACTGGGATCTATGCATAGTATTCTAGTTTTCAAATGATGGTAGTGTAAATACTTTCCTCCATTGGATCATAGAATCACATTTTGTATTTCTCATGGTCATATTACACATCTTACTGAAAAGTGTCTTGTGATTGACTGTCCCTGTCCCAATCAGATAAATGTGTCCAGTTTAATGTAGTGATTCATGTTCCAAGTTTCTAAAGGCTGGAAACTCATTTTTTACTGTTAAATATCCTCCCACTTCTGTTTTTCCCATCCTCACAATGTTTCTGTTTGCCCTGCACAATATTCTGTCCATCCACTGAATTGATAATGTCTCTTCATCACCTGACTAATCATCAAATTTATTCATGAAATTAAAAAAAACCCTAAATCTTATCTACTCCATGAATACCTTCCCTCTAGGCCTATAGTCCCTTTTCCAACACACCTTTTACAACCATCCCAGCAGACAGTTCCTTACCCACCTTAGCACTTACATTAACCTCATCTTCACTGCTTTAAGTAATGATTTCCCATGTGGTATTACATCCAATCTTTCAGAAAAATCCTGATAAATAAGATCCTCCCATGAGTGACAAAGTTTTTTAAACTCAATGAGCATTAGCTAAATCTTAATACATTTTTCATCTTTTTTCTTTTTTTTTTTTTCAAAAAAAAGTAAGAATATTTTGATTTACATTCTGAACCATTCATCTGATGTGCCCCTACTAAAGTCATCTCAGCTCCAAACTGGGAAATGCAACTTGTTTCATTATCTCTACTTCTCTGTGATCATGTTAATTGCCAGTTTTTAAATTCTTTTTATAGATCCTGCATTCTCTTGGATGTTGAATGCACTGTTCTCAAAACAAGACACTCGCATTTAAGCATGTGTAATGGCTTTCATGATTTTGAACACCAAATCCTGTATTGATAACCTAGGCCATGAAATTTAAACTGTGGTCTGAGATGACTGGCTTTCATTTCCAGGATAAAAAGGAGATTAGGGGTAGTCTACATCAATTTATGAAAGGGAAATCCTGCTTAACTAGCTTGGTATTTGTTCACAAGGAGATGAACGGCTCAGTGGATGAGGGGAGAGCAGTGGTTGTTGTTTCTCTAGACTTTAGTAAGAGGTTTTGGCACTATATCCTGTAAAAATCTCATGGAAAACCCAATGAAGGATAGGCTAGGTAAGTGGACACTGAGGTGGATCAAAAACTGGCTGAATGTCCAGGCTCAGAGGGTCGTGATCAGTGGCACAAAGTCTAGTAGGAGGCCGGTTACTAGCGATGTAGCCCAGAGGTAGATACTGGCACCAACACTGTTCAACACCTTCATTAATGATCTGGATGAGGCAGACTGCACCTTCAGCAAGTTTTCAGGTGACACAAAACTAGGAAGAGTAGCTGATACACCAGAGGTTTGTGTTGCCATCCAGAGGGACTTGGACGGGCTAGAGAAATGGGCTGATAGAAACCTCACGAAGTTCAACAGAGGGAATTATCTAATCAGGCCCCTGAAGATGACTAACCCTATGCACCAGGACCGAATGGGGTTAACCATCTGGAAAACAGGTCTACAGAAAAGGATCTGGGTGTCACAATGGACAGTAAGCTGAACATGAGCTAGCAAGGTGTCTTTCCAGCCTCCTGGATTACATTAGAAGTGTCACCAGCAGATTGAGGGAGGTGATCCTTCTCTGCTCAGCACTAGTGAAGCCACATCTTGAGTGCCCATCCAGGTCTGGGTCCCCCAGTACAAGAGAGTTGTGGACACACTGGAGTGAGTCCAGAAAAGGACAATGAAGATAATTAAAGTATTGGACAATTTGACTTATGAGGAGAGTCTCAAAGCTGTGACTCTTCAGCCTGGAGTAGAGACGGTTCAGAAGAATCTTAGCAATGTGTATAAATACCTGACCAGGGAGAGGAGGGGAGTAAAGAAGAACACACTGGAAGAGGTTGCACAGAAAAGTTGTAGGGTGTCCACCCTGGGACATGTTCAAAGCTGGACTGGACACAGCCCTTGAGCAACCTGATCTGGCTGTCCCTGCTTTGAGCAGCAGGGTTGGATGATATCATCTCTAGAGGTTTCTCCCAGCCTCAGCAATTCTGTGATTCATAATTTTATGTTTCAAATAATTCATATTTGATTTGTTGAGAAAGGAAGTTTCCTGGCAGAGTGTTGTTCACCAAAGGAACTGTGAAGTTCTCCCTTTCACTTTGAGCTGCAAGTGACTTTAACTTACTAGCTATAAGACATTTATAGAGTGTTGTCATTTTGAACAACTATTTGTGGAGGTTTAAAATTTGTATGAGATTGATATGTAAAACATGATTTCTTCGCCCTCTGCAGTCCTCTCTCTCAAAGAAATGCAGATGGATAAATTCAGTATTCTAGACATGTTTTCTTCTGTGGAAAGAGTGATTTCAAGCCCTTCAGTTGGAACTGGGAACCTAAATATCTCTGTGGGTTTGGCTTAATTAAAGTTCTGAATTGTGGTGTCCAAAGTTAAAGCAAAGCTAAATCCCATTATTTTAAAAAACACGGAAATGTACATCACCTAAACAACTGCTTGCTCCTGCTTTAGGGTGTGTGTGTGAATAATACCTAACTTGATACTAGAAATGATGCTTCTACACAGCAATACAATAATCATTAGCATGTAAAGTGTTAATAGTTGCCCAATGACTGATTTAATCGAACATTCAGCAAGACTTTGAAAGACATTAGAACTTGTCAAAATTGGCTTGAATGATCCTAGTGAAATAAGAACAGTCCAATTTGGAAGACTGCGTTGAATTTTAGGACCTTCAAGTTTTTAAAAATCATTTTAATTGGGTCTTGATCATCTTGAAGGTGGGCTGTTTTGTTCAATTACATTGGCTTCATCTACACTGTTATTTGCAGTCCTGGTCCCCATGCCCTCCAGTCTATAGATCACACTTAAATTTATACCCTAGCTGTACACTTATATTTTCTTGCAAAGGAAGGTAGGAATATAGAAAGAAGTTTGTGTACCCAGGTCCCATCCCTGCAGGGAGTTAGGATATGAACAGTGATGCAACCATTAAAGATAAGAAAAAAATAACGGAAATTCTGAAGAGGTCATTCATCATGACATTCTCTTTAAGAAAGTTATTCATCACCCTCTGTCAAAGGACCTAGAGTAATGGCAAAAAAATACCATCAGCCTTAAAACAATTTATTCAAATGCAATCACCGCACAAAGTAGTGTATTTTAGCTATATGGAAAATTGAAAAGGCCCAGGTTATTACAATGATTGAAGACAAAATATGCAACATGGCTGTGCTTTGTAAAGATTAACTTGCAGAGTTTCAGAAGGTTTATTGTGTATATGAAATAAGATTTGTAATTTTGGGAATATATCCTACATTTTTCATATCTAGCACAGTGTTTGAATTTCAAAGTGCAAAATTCAAATCAAGCTCAGTCATGGAATTCTGACCTGTGCTTATGGTAGAAAATAATTCTCTCTCTGAAATTTATTTATAAATATAAAACTTCGGAGAATTTCATCTTTGCCAACATGTTGTAACGCAACAGGAGATGAAGAAAATGCAGAGAATTTCAAAAGAAAGGCAGTCTCAATTTCTGCAATGGAGAATGAGTGTCTGTCATACCATGGTTATAGTGGTGGTATAAAAATAGAGAAGGTCCATCATGATTTTTCCAACGTGTTCCCCAATAAGCTCCTAATCTCCAGCAATTTGCAGTTCAGGGACTTCTGTGACCTTTCTGCCCCTGCAACAGGGCCAACAATATCTCAGAAAAATTAGGACAACCAAGTAGTGTCTTTGGAGGTTATCAAAAGACAAATGTAATTTTCTTCTTGTGCTCCAAATTTTGAAAGAGAAAAAACTGTCTTAGCAGGTTCATTTTATGGTAATTCATAAAAAAACCTTCATTTTTATAAGTCATCCCATAAAACATAAGAAAGCCTAGTTTCCAAGCATTAGTACATCTTTAATACTTTGTACACTAAATAAGACTGGTTCACACATGGCCTTGAAGGTATCATTTTCTCTCACCACTTCATTCCTTATTTAGTATATGCTTATGAATGTAACTAGACCAGCCGGCCAAATATAGTAGTAAGTACTCTTTTTCTTCCTGAAAATTTCTTTCTTCTTTCCATGTTTGCCTGCCAGTAGCTTATGGATTTCTTAAATAATTTTCAGCTAATGATATTCACAAAAAAAAAAAAAAAGCGCAAATAACATTTGTATTACTGTGGTGTTTATAGTATTCATTTAGCCAGCAACCAGACCAAACAGCAGGCACCTGTTCACAACTAGGATGTGTCTTTCTTATCTGTTTTCCAGATAAAGATAATATTTCCTGCTACATATGAAAATACTGTAACATACTGCTTTCAGAAATGTACACTTTAAATGGCTGTGTTACATAGAACTCAAGAGTTTTGATTTGGTTTTGTTTTTTCTGAAAGTTGGGTAGGCTTGATGAGTGGATCAGAGACACAATGTAGAAGATAGTAGGCACGCACAATTGTATGAAAAACTCTTGTAAACTTTGTTGTTTTAGAACATGCCAAAATCCTCCCCTCTCTGCCCAATCTTGATTGTCTTGACACAAACCTCGTTTTTGAACAAGCATGCAATGTTGTGGGTTAAATAATGATTATTTTGTACACAATTCCTAACATCTACCTACACAACCATAGATCAGTGTGAAGCAGATTTGTCTTTTGCTATCTGGTTAGACTCTTTTTTCAGTCCTTAAGTGTTGGCTGTAATTTGCAGACATGTAAATGTGTAGAAATGCATCATATATAAATTAGTGAAGCCAGAAAATAACAGGCCCACTTGGAACTCTTTTGCTCTTACAAATCAGCAATCTAAAATCTCCAGTCTAGGAGACATACAGGAGTTCAAGCAGCATATTACTCTGTATAGACACCTTTTTACTATATTCTGACAGCTTTTGACAAATGTAACGCCGAGCAAAATCATTTGCAAAGGCTGCATCTGCCTTTTTAGAATCTGTGATGAGAACCGCAAAGACCGATTATTTATTTAAAAGTCAAGTCTACATTCAGCAGATTTTGTGAAGTGTGAACAGTGAAATCACTTCAGTGCCATCTTCGTTTTCTGTGTTGAAGTGGAATGTAAGCAGTTTCTAATTTCCTAACCTGTACCTTTGGTATTTTAGCTTATTCCCAAAGAACATTTGGCAACTATCTTTTGGTAACAAACCCTTGTGAATTAATTCAGAGCATCACCTCTGAAATGAGAATGTGCTGGCTTGTTTTGCCTGGGTAACGTTGTTACACCCTGACTGTATAACAGTGCTCAGGATCACTTGGATGGCGAATACTTCAATCAATGCAAGTGTTTCAATATTTATTCTAAACTTACTATTTGACTGAACATTTCTTCCCATGGTGCCTCAACACAGAAATTCTTATGTTCTCCTGGTGCTGAAAAATTATAAAAAAATATTTGCACTGGTTGGCCAGTATTCAGTGTGGGTTATTACAACAAAATCAGAGAGATTTAGTTAAAGGGAGGAAAACAATGGATTCATGTTTCCAGGATTTGACATAAAGCTAAGCATAGAGATATCTCTAGTAAGACCAATGAATCAAGTTTTCATGAACCACCTGGTTTTCTCTGTGTAAGGTCTGAACTGGGTTCTCTCTTGTCAATAATCATTATCAGCACCTGATGAGCAACCAATTCTAAACATAAAAACTTCAGGCTCTTTCAAATTAGGTTGTTGAGAGATGGAAACAACACAGCTTTTATCCAGACTACCAGTGTTAATCTAGTTCTTTTGCTTATTTCCATTTTCCTGCCATTTTCAAAATGTACCTTAAGCTACAAGAAACAAATCATATTATCCAATCCAATATCCTCAGTCAAGTTGCTATTAGAGACGCAACAACAGAATTATCTCCATTGTCTGCTAATTTAATCACATTGACCTCCTTCNGATGCCTGTGTCTCTCATAGCTTCAGGGGCTATACCTAGATGAGACGATTCCCCATCATCTTTTCCCAGGAGACTGTCTCCGTCACAGCCTTAAGATTTTTTTGTGAGGTTGAATTCCTGAGCATACTGTAGGCATCATTCCTTGCATTTCATACTATCTACAAACCGCCCCCCCCCCAAAAAAAGCTATTTTTCTGGGTAGGCAGAAACACAAACCCTTATTCATTATCTCCAAAGTCAGCATGTTTACCTCTAGAGTCTGCTCTTCCACATCTTTCACATCTCTCACTGCAGTAAATAGGAACAGTTCCTCCTCTACCTGAGAGCAAAAGTTGGTCTTTTACTGACTTATTTCAATAATTATTTTTGCTTTCTGGAAAGGATGAAAGTCTTCCTAATTGCCTGGGGTTTGATCCTGTAATCAAAATCACATGTGTTACAGGACAGATAAGAAAAAGCCTTGAGTTTAATGTAGAGGAAAGAAACTTGGCTAGTGGAAAGAACATGGGACTGGAAGGCAGAAGGCTTGGGATTTGTTCATATCATTACTATTTGCTTTTACATGATCATTGTCAAGTCATTTAACCTCTGTGTCTCAAGTTCCTCTATATACAGAACAAAAAAAAATAACATTTTTCTATTCCAGGTGGCTATGGCACAGAGTGAGGCCTAATTAAAGCCAGTAAAGAGTTTTGAGATCCTTGGATAAAAGGTGCTATAAGGAGTTCCAACTATTAATAGCTTCATTCTCCCTAGTAGATTTTAAGTCACATATCTCTTTGAATCATGGATCTCTATTAACCAAAGATTGTTAACAGTGTGGAATCCTGCAGTTGTTGGCTTTTTAATTTCAGAAACAGATATCTTGTGAGATTGAGCCATCTTTCCTTATGTACAAACCTAAAATGTCAGCTAGTATCTTCAGACTTCTGAAATAATGCAGAAGAACAACATACAGCTAACCCACTTTCTTTCATATTTTTCTGCACATTCTTACGGCTTTCTGCTTTAAGTCCACCACCTTAGAATATATGTTCTTTTCCCAGGTGGATTAAATCTATTCTAAATTAGTTTTTCTCCCCCCCTCCTCCCCTTCTGGTTAGAGAATCTTCAGCAGGATTTGGGGAAGGACTGTTTATTGTATAAAATCTTCTACTTCTCAGGTTGCCAAGCTAAATTGTGGTACCCGAATCACCGCACTCTTACATGAATCTTGAGCAGCCAAATAGTTCCTTTTAAACACGTACATGGACGTGAACCGGTGTGTAACACAATCACTTCTCCTTTGGTTACCTTTTATTCCTATAGGGTTGCAATGGGCAAAACGCTCCAAAGACAAAGACCCAAAACTGGGTTATTTCACTTACCCTTAAAGGAATGCTCCAGTTTCTTGCAACTCCGGCAAACCCTGGGTTATTTTATTTTTAAGAGAGCCAGGAAATCTACAGACTCTCACCTTACCTGTAACTTTGTAGACTCTGTTGGAAGATACTTGGTTAATCACTGTACTGCTTTGAGCTGAATGAACTATTGCTTTTCAAGGAGATCCAAACACAAATCCAAACACACCTTCAAAAAAACGAGCATTCTGGCATTGTACCATTTACCCATCATCTTAGACTGACAACAGTTGGGATTTTTTGAATATATAACACATGTCCAAGAACAGTTAGCTTCACTGTCACTTGGCAAAAATTTTCCACAGGAATATACTAAAGTCCAATTTTCTTCAAGTTGAATTAAAACTTTTGATGAGCTGGATTTGTGTGATTAAACATGAACCTGTTAAAGGCAGAAGGTACAAGAAACATTTATTTGAAAAACAGGTGAAACTATATTGCTACTCAATTTTGAACCCAGCATTGATACTGTCAGCCCTTTCTGTCTGCCTGAAGACAATTTGTAATCACTTTTGTGCTGAAATATTCCACAGGGTCATGCAGTATTACTTTAACTGGTACCTATTATCTTGCCCACTAATTCCAACAAAAGAAACTTGCAGTTAGTGTAGATGTACAGCAAGCAGAACACTTCACTGGTTGGCAATATAGAATCATAGAATAGTTTGGGTTGGAAGGGACTTTTAAAGGCCATTGAGTCCAACCCCGCCCTGCAATGAGCAGGGACATCTTCAACTAGATCAGGTTCTCAGAGCCCCATCCAACCTGACCTTGATTGTTTCCAGGGATGGGGCATCTCCCACCACTCTGGGCAACCTGGGCAAGTCACCATCCTCAGCATAAACAATTTCTTCCTTATATCTAGTCTAAATCTTCCCTCTTTCAGTTTAAAGCCATTATCCCTTGTCCTATCGCAACAGGCCCTGCTAGATAATTTGTCCCTATTTTTCTTATAAGACCCTGTTAAATGAGGATGTGCAATGCCAAAGCCAGAAAGAGCTTCCCAGCTTGACCTAAGTGACTGCAATGGCACTGCAAGGGAGCTGCGAAGAGTCACATTCCAAGCAAATTTTCTGATAAAATGGACTTCTACAGGTGATTCTGGACTGGAGAAAGAGACCATTCATCACCAGGCAGCAAATGTCCATACAGTCACGTCAGAAAACTAGCAATGACGAAGAATGTAACTTTTCTAAAGTAAAGCTGCATTTTTAAACATTTCCAGGGGAAAACTATATCTTTTGCTCCAGCAAAAGTGGGATTAATCACTTCTTCTTGACCTGGGGTCTGCTATAAAATAGGAACCAGCTTGTAGTATTCAGGTATTGGTGAGAGCTCCCAGGCTCTGTCCTGGGTTGCGTTTAACCCTTTATTTATTCAAAATGCTCCAACTGCAGCAGTTCAATATCTATTATTGTTTAACCCATAAGGAAATGGGAACGCTAAAAGCATTTCTGATCAATGGATTCAAACTTGAAAGGCTCTCAGGTGTGGCTGACTGTGATTTCTGTAGAGCGAATCTCTACTTTTAACTCTGCTCTCCAATCATTTACAACTCAAGAAAATGTTTTCTGAAAGAATATTTGGATTTTTATTTTCTTTGTCAGTACTACTGGTGCAGTTTCAGTCATCAGAGATCAGAACGTGATACATATGCAATCTTGTAACTGCTGTTACCTAATGTAATGTTAATATTTTCAAGGTTACCAGTCCTATTTCAGTGTTTTATTTCAAGCTGTTTCCAGTAATTACATAGTAGAGCACCTGTGCTGCATGAGCATCAAGGGTATTAAGGCCAGAAATTTCTCAGAAAAAAAAAGAACAAATATTTTTATCTTAAATTGATTTTTTTTTCATTCAAACAATCCAACAGTACAGTCAACACCCAAATTTGTGAGTATGTTAAGGCATGAGAAGTGGAAAATTAAAAGGTGACTGTACAGCAGCAGCTCTAATTGGCATTATTCAAGCTGCTGAAATACAGATAAAGAGCACTAAAATGAAAAACTGGAGCTCAGTTCTAAAGAACCCTTTTCAAAGAGGTTTCGAATTCTACTAGCAACACAGAAAAGGACTATTATAACTACTTATATTTCTATACACTTGAGATATACAGAGAAGTGTGTCATCTGTCAATTCATGCACCTAACAGTAAGGCATATAAACAACACGATTATTTGCTAAACAGATTATGATTCTTAGTCTTTGGAAACAGAGCTGTTATTTCTTGTAATTGATCTATTGAATTAATCATAATTTTGTTTCCAGCCGCAAAACTAATGTCTTGGGTATCCCAAACTGTATTATGCCCACATATGTGGTACAGTTGCAGTGTATGTTCATCACAGCTATTTTGTGGTGTGTTCAGAAGTCTTGAGATCCCCAATAAGGCATTGATTTGCTGCTAAAAGCATCAATCTAGAATCTGAATCAGTAAATACATACGGTCTGATAATGTATGGAATAAAGGGGCTGTTGATTTCAGATGGGGTATCTAAGCCACACTATTTTAAAGTAAACAAGGTAACCAGGTATTGTCTTCATATTTTCAACACATTGAGAGCGCAGTTTGAGAAATATTTATAATTGCAAATGAGATACTCATGTCAGGAATTCAGCTTCCACTGAACACAAGTTGATATTGTTTACTCCTTATTCAGGCAATACAGATTTTACTTGGTGCAAATTGTATTAATTACCCACTATAATGTACATTCTAGAGGTGAGTTTATCCACAGCTTCCCTTTTCCCCCTCTACCCCTCTTTCTACACAACAGTTTCCTTTAAGAATAGCAACTTTACATCTGATAATTTGAGCTCTAAAACCAGGGGGGCAGCCAATTAGAGATGAACAGGGCTGGGAGAGACCCCAGGAGATGACTTAACCCACGCCTTTATCCCAACGGGGATGAGTTATACCTGACAGAAGTTTTTTCAACCTGAAAGCCCTGCAGTGACTATCTGCACAACACATCCAGGCAGTTTGTTTCCCCAACCTGTCCAAGCTTTCTGCTGCTACCTGCCTTGAATTAACTTCAAATTCCCTAACTTTTGCCCTCTCCAGTATGAATACATTGGAGAGAAGAAAGTATCAATTTCTTTTTCTAGCAGCCTACCATGTATCTGAAGCTCATGAAACCCCTTTCACCTTAAACCATTTCAAGCACTTCCACCTTTCTTTTAGGTCTCAGTCATGAACTGTTCATAGCTCATCCTTGTTTCTCCTCTGAGCTATACGTCCAGCTGGTCTATAGCTTTCTTGAAATGTCCTAGGATGGACATTCCCTGAGGTTATACCAATACTAAGCAAAGCAGAAATATTGTTTCGCATTTTTCAGGCTGTACTTTTATTCACACTGTAAAATGACATTTGTCCTTTTTACAGCAACACAGTATTCTTCACTCATATTCACCTGTGGAGTTTTATAACCCCCTACTGGGGAGACTGGACATAGAGTTCCTTCTGTAAAATCAGTCATAATTCCTCATGTGAGTTTAAGTTTTGCCCAGCATGCAAAAATCTGTGCCCTCCAGTGATCAAAGCAGTCAGTGATCACACAGACTTCTGAGAGCAAGTCATACTCTAAAACAAAAGCATTTAAAAGAAAATCTGAAAACCACAGGACAAATTATACGCACACCTATGGTATTAGGTACCTAATTATCTCCCACAGTTGGATCCTAACCTTACTAAAGAAATCCCTCTTCCTTTTTTCTGGCCCCCCATCTTCCCTCGACATCTTTAGAGTTCAGTTGGTCTCATCCATTGGATATTAAATCATGTAATTTCTCTTGAGGATTAAGTAAATTACCTTGGTGTGTGTACATAATATAAAAGTTCTCTGATCATCATACATATCACCTAACCACACAAACTCACAGACACTTTGAGTAAGTTAGGGTGGAAGCGACCCCTCTGGATGTCTAGTCCCACCCTTGCTCAAAAGCAAGTCTAACTGGATGAGGTTGCTGTGGGACTTGCCCAGTTGACTTTTGAACACTATCTGTGGAAATAAATGCCCTTTGGCCAAGCAAAGATTTTAATTCCTTCTTCCTGGTACATATCCAGGTAATATGTGAAAATACAGAGCAAATACATTTCCCAGATATTTTTTCTTTTCCTTATAAAGACTTAACAAAAAAAAAAAACCAAAACATTTGTTTTTAATTAGTGACATTTCAAAATGGCAAGTACTTCAGCCACTCTGGCTAACATCAAATAAAAAGTCCTCTGTGTTTTATCAGTCTCTAGAACACGTCTCCTTATACAGCAATCTGGTAAGTCAAAACTGGTGATTTCACCTTGGGCTTCTTTACTTTAAATCCATAAATCTTTGCCTCATTATGAGATACAAAATTCCTAACAACACTTCAAGTGCAGATTGTACACCCAGTTGATGGAAGTAGCAATCAGCAGTGAGGACAATATTGGAAACGCAAGAGTTAAAGCATCTCTATTAGAAACCAAAGTTATAGTTTCTATTATTGCATTTTTGTTAAGTTTTTTGGAAGAAATAAGTCTTATCAGGCTTAATGGGTTTTAGTCATTCTTAACAGCTACCTAATGAGCTCTCCAATTATGTAAAGAAGAGTCATTCAATTCATACATTACTGTATCCCCTCACAGAAACACAGTTCCCCCTCTTTAGAAATGACTCACTCAAGGTCACACAATAAACCAGAGGTAGTAATAGGACTAGAGCTCAGGTGTTCCTGGCTAGTGACCTCATAACTAATCTTTTAAATAACGTGTGATTTTCTTGATACTATCTATTTAAATACTTTTAATATCTGACATGCATTAATCAGCTATGAATAAAAGCTGCACTGATGTTTATAGCCCCACAAACGTTCTTTAGCATCAACAACAAACCAAAACCACAATGCTTACAATGAATACAACCAGAACACTCCAAAAATAAAAATGGAAAAAAAAAAATAGAGACAAGTTTTCTGACTCTTGCACAAGCCTATAAAACTGAACTGTTCACATTTGTTATGAGGGAGCACCTGTAGATAAAACAGCCTACAAAGCCTCATGACGCACAATGGCACAAAATGGAAACCGAAAATATTTATCTCAAGGGAAGGCGGAACCATAATCTAGTAATTCTCGTAATTCTGAAGTTATTTGGAAAAGGGAAAGGGAGTTGTAAATATTTAAAATATACTTTGTTTTCAGTAAACATCTAATTGAGCATGATATAAGCCTTCCTTTACACAGATTGACATGAAATAGTGCAGAAGAATATAGAAACTGCTTACCAGCAAGGTTGTTTGTTAGGTAGATATTTCATCCAAAAACTTGTACGATACTCTGTCTTCAACAGAATCCATATACTATTACCAGGGTCCTATAAAATGATGAAGACAAAACAAACCATAATTCTTTGAGGAATATTGTAAATAAGGAATACAAGTACAGTATTACTAAGAAATACTATATGTTACCAAATTTTCATATTGTATCTGCTAGAAGAGTGTGACTATTATTATAAAACATTTTGACTAAGTTAACTATTGGGGGAAATGGCATTCAAAGATAACACAGCAAATTACTGACAGGTGGGTACGTTTTGCTTCATCGAAAAAGCTTGATTAATCTACACTATAAAAAAAAATATTAATGATATGAAATGGATATAAACTGCATTGTGTCCATCTACTTGAATGCAGAGATTTTTCTGGTGCTGCTTGAAAATCCAAAGTCAATCTCACTAGAAAAGTCAAAATTATTTGCAAAAAAAGCGTTTGATTTGTGTTGCTCTGCTTTATGTCCATAAAGCTTAGTCTAATCTAGGTATTAGACACTCCTCTGAAACTGGGAGAGAAAGAGTAGCATCTCTGAGAGCAAATCAGGTCACCTGTGGGGATGCTCCTCTCTTCACTCAAGTTGTTTAGATCATCTGTTCAGACTGGACTGCCAGCTAGTTAACTTAGACAACATGAGTCCCACCCAGAAAGTGCAGGGGAAACAAGAAGAACAAACAAATACAAATTAAATTGTCCATTTTTATTGCAGCTGTGTTTAGCTGTCCCCCATTCCTGCAATCTGTGATGTGGCAGTGGTTCAGAAGGTAGACTCCTGTGTGGTTGTGAAGCTCTGATCTCAGATGAGAGTTCAGCCTTTAATACAATTAACTCTCCCTGAACACAAACACGGCTTTAGGATCAGAAAAGTAGACCAGATTAGACTTCAGACACCTTTCTCAAGGTCTCCACTGAGATGACAAGAGAAGTAAATGGACCAATCTTAAGGCTGATGTTTCAGAGTGAGGCATCAGAGTGCACAAACCCCTATTCAAGATCCTTATTTGGATACACTTTTCATATCTTAAGCATTAGTAGGACACATAAAGCTCTATGTTTACAAAGAAACTGCAGTATATGCAGGGTACAATGTAAATGTTTTACGAGTGTGCAGGACGTACTAAAAAATATATTCTTTCACTTTTACTAATGCATCCTTCGTACCAATAAAAACCCTAGCATGTGTAACGACTTCATGCAAAAGGAATTATCTTGCCAAATACGAGATGGTTGCTGAGATACAGCCCGGTCTGTCCAACGAAGAACAAATACTGCATTTCAATCCACTTTTAGTGAGTCCAGGAGCATCCTCAGCCTAAACGCTCTTTAAGAATATTCTCCCTCTTAACACACACCAATTAGAAGTAGGAAAAGCAGATGGTCAAAATAAATTAGAGACAGCATACCAGCCCTGCCTCAGATCACCACCATTGGCAGATCTAAGCAGGAGCACCAGCCAGTCAGTAGTTAGGAAGGGAAGTATATGTATTTTTTTTCCTCCATCCCTTTCCGGAATAAAATTGGAGAGGTATTGGAGCTGCAGTTTGCAGAGTCGAAGAAAGCAGTAATCTGGCCAGGGATACATGAAGTCCAAAAAATTTATGGATAGTATTCTGATTCCTTGATACTGCAAACACAACACACACTTCAAACTTGCAGTGAAGAGAAGGGCTTTCATTCCCTACACTAATTATGGTTGTGTGGTATGTTTTCCCCATAAACATAGCTGAAAAGATCCAGCCATCACCAGGTACTAGAAGACCTAAAGCTACCGAGTTTCTTAGGTCTGATAAAGGTAAGCAGAACATCTTGTATAGTTGCTAGGCAGAAACTGGTACAATGGCTTGTGGGACATCAGAAACAAGTGCACAACATGAACATCTGCTACACAACACCTTATTGCCACGACTGGATCAGGGTAGTCATTCCTTGCAGCTATCTCTGAACACCCTGTGCCAGGTAGACTGGAAACCTCGCTTTCAGCGTTCGAGTTGATGTCTAACATGACATCTGTGTTACTCATCAGAATGAGTCTTAATGATAGTAATTTGAGGTGGTTTTGTTTGTTGGTTTGTTTGTTTGTTTGTTTTTTTGTGGTTGGTTTGTTTGGTTTATGGTGATGGCTCTAGCTCCTCCATGGTGTTGTCACTGACGGACAGTAATCTTACACTGGGATTGCACTAGGTGACCTTTAAAGGTCCCTTCCTACCCAAACTATTCTATGATTCTATGACTGTAACACAGCGTCATGGACTACACACCTGGTTACACTGGGGCTGAGGAGTTGGGTGCAAAATTTCTTATACAACAGGAATAAAAGGCTTAAACACTGAAATCACACTCAGTCCCAACAAATCCTCTAAATCCCAGAATGAGGGAGGCTGCTTGGAGGAAACTGGAACAAGCACACCAAACTGTATTTGAGGTCACATCCAAGAAAACTAGTTCAGGAATTTTTGAACCAAGGAGCAGAGCAGTATTCAGGCCTTGCTCATGACTGAATTCAAATGAATGACTAGACGGATGTAATTTTTCAAAATACACATTGATCCGTCTCCCTGAACTAAGTAAAGAGTTCAGTTCTGTCTTCCCTGAGATATTGCCCCGATTACACCTCAGACATGACCCTTATTCGCTTACCTAAGAGGATGTGAGAGATTGCATGGCATAGATTATAAATACTAAAAAATTTGAGGAATTTCTAAAAAATCCCCTCCTATGCTGGCCAGAAATTGCAAAAAGTCTCACAAACCTGGCTTAAAATGGGTGTGCCTCACTTTGACCCTAAGAGCTTGATGAAGTGTATACACTTGTGGAATGTGGAAGGCAGATACAAAAGGAAGGATGGAAAAGAGTTACAACCGGCAGTGGTGGAGCAGACTCAGTGCAATGGTGCAGGCTGAATTGCTGTCTGTGCACAAGTCAGAAAGGACTTCACAAGGCAAGGAGTAATGGGAGTCAGCTTGAGATGGAGGAGAGGAGAGGAAGAGAGAAAGAAAAAAAAGAAAACCAGATTTCAAATGAATCAGAACAGCTCATTCCTCTCTCCTCCCTGAGACTGTAGGGTAAGACATACGAACCCAAAGGAATAAGACATACTAAGTCCTTTTTCGGGTATCAGGCAGTCTGTGACAGGGATTAAGAAGTAAAATGGGACATTAGGGATATACCTTATACTGTACATTAGAACACCTGAAGCTTTGCTGAGGCAGATGAGTTAACTGACCTGCTTCCATGTTTCCAGAAGGTGATAACAACAAGCATAGATTTCAGCATCCCAACATTACTTATTGAAAGTCTTTGTCCTTCTATTGAGAAAGTGAGAGTTTGAACAGAGATCTAAATGCAGACTTTCATTACTGGACCAAAAATAACAGATCCACATCTACCAACCTCCAAATGTTATGGTTTGCTTTATGTGTTTAAAAATGAGCTAAACAAGCTACGAAGAGTAATAAGTGATCTGAATGCTGAGTGAAACAAGAGAGCGATCTCTGCCATTGCAGAACCGTATAAACATGCAAGTATGCCTGTAAGGTTTTGTTAGGTTTTGTTTTTTTTTTCAGTCTGCCTTTTAAATTGAAGACAAATTGCTGGCCACAACTGTACAAAAGTTTTCTACCAACGGGTTTGCATTTTTCATACAGACAATCTTTTTTATTACCGTTAGATTTGTTTTCTCCAGTTGTACTACTTAAAAGTGTAAATACTATATGCTGCATCTAATTGACACAGCTGCATTTCAAATTTAAAAAGTCAGGCACTTTTCAGTTCAGAATTAAGTATCTGATGTGTCATGAGCATCATAAGATACCATTTGTTTTCAACCTGAATTGCATAATTGGGTAGCCCAGTCCCTGCACAACTAGCGGCTATTGTGCTTTGACATGTCATCTTAAATGTCTTTTATTTATTACAAAGAATTATTGTTAGTGTTTCCACTGTTGCTGGAGGGTTTCCTACCTCTTTACATTCTACTTTTCTTGCCAGTCTAACAGCGTTGTTCAAAAGAATTAACTTCTGAATATATTATTTTTGTCCCTTAGACCTTGCATTGGTGACTGTTTTATAGTTGAGCCAGTCTTAAAGTAAGTAGGTTTTTACTTGGGGTAAAGATATGTCAAAAACATGTTTGAAAGAGCTTTGGGAAAGCCTTGCATGTGGGAACCTGTGCCACGTATTGCCAAAGAATAAATTCATGCAATCCAGGCATTCCCACATATCCATTTTGGTTGGAAATAACTTTTTATAGCATTTGAGCTTTTTCAGGCTTGCTCAAATCTGGGAGTTACAGAACTGTGGAAATATCATATCATTGTATATAACACCATTTGAATTAGAGTCCTGCTGTGTTAGGCATCGCACACAAATTACATCCAGATTGCCCTTTAGCCCTAATTGCTCTCAGTTTTTATTTATAGGTTTAAAAGAAGAGACCATCAGCCATACCAAGTTCTAGTCTTCCTTAATAATTACTTACAGATACATCCCACTGAGAACAAAACCAGCTGCCATTTTCCATTATCTGTGGCAATCATTCACAAAAGAATAGAAATCCACCCTCCTAAAATAGTACCTCTGACCTTCAGAGAAAGTGGAGATTTGCACCAACAGCTTAAAGTGAAAACTAATGTAGCCAACTGCAGTCCAAGAAGGGGTGAAAATGAGTTTTGAGTCATAATTAAGCAATAAAATAATGACTTTTGCCATGAATTCTAACAGTTATAGCAACATAACTACAAGAAACCTTAAGAATTGTTGTATCGAATGTGTTTATTGATTATTTTGCACTAAATTCTCAGGACTTACAGACAGTGCTCTGCTGAATCACGGAATCATGGAATTTTCAGAGTTGGAAGGGACCTCTAGAGATCATCTAGTCCAACTCCCCTGCTAAAGCAGGATTGCCTAGAGCACATTACTCAGGACTGCATCCAGACGGGTCTTGAAAATCTCCAGAGGAGGGGACTCCACGACCTACCTGAGCAGCCTGTGCCAGTGCTTTGTCACCTGAACCATAAAGAAGTTTTTCTTAGTGTTTGAATGGAACTTCCTATGTTCCAACTTGTGCCCGTTGCCCCTCGTCCTGTCACTGGGAACCACTGAAAAGAGTCTGGCTCCATCCTCCTTCAACCCACCCTTTAGATACGTATAAGCAATAATAAGGTCTCCCCTCAGCCTTCTCTTCTCCAGGCTCCAGAGTCCCAGCTCTCTCAGCCTTTCCTCATAAGGGAGATGCTCCA
>VZSZ01010131.1:1088812-1106889 GCA_013398815.1 Ibidorhyncha struthersii
TGATGAATATATTGAACAAGATTGGACCAAGTACTGACCCCTGGGGGACACCGCTGGTTACAGGCCTCCAACTTGACACTGCTCCATTAATCACAACTCTCTGAGTTCTGTCACACAGCCAGCTCTCAATCCACCTCGCTGTCTCCTCATCTAGCCCACACTTCCTCAGCTTCCTAATAAGGATGTTAGGGGAGACAGTGTCAAAAGCGTTGCTGAAGTCAAGGTAGATGACATCTACTGCTCTCCCCTCATCCAGCCAACCAGTTATAATATCACAGAAGGCTATCAGATTAGTGAAGCATGATTTACCCTTGGTAAATCCATGTTGACCACTTCCAATAACTTCCTGTTCTTCAGCATGTTTGGAGATGACATCCAGAATGATTCCCCACCATCCTTCCTGTAGGCCCCCATTAAGTACCAAAAGGCTGCTATAAGATTTCCCTGGAGCCTTCTCTTCTCCAGGCTGAACAACCACAACTCTCTCCGCCTGTCTTCATAGGAGAGGTGCTCCAGCTTTCTGATCATCCTTGTGACCCTCCTATAGAGTCATTCCAACAGCTCCATGTCTTTCTTGTGCTGAGGACTCCAGAGCTGGATACAATATTCCAGGTGAGGTCTTATGAGAGCAATGTAGAGGGGCAAAATCCCCCCTTCACCTGCTGGCCATGCTGCTGGGGATGCAGCTCAGGATGTGGTTGGTTTTCTGGGCTGCAAATGCACATTGCTGGCTCATGTTGAGCTTCTTATCCATGAATACCCCCAAGTCCTTCTCCTCAGGTATGTTTTCAATCCATTTTCTGCCCAGCCTGTATTTGTGCTTGAGGTTGTCCCGGCACGTGTGCAGGACCTTACAATTTGCCTGGTTGAACTTCATGAGGTTTGCACAGGCCCACCTCTCAAGCCTGTGCAGGTCCCTCTGGATGTCACCCTTTCCCTCCAGTGTGTCAACCACTCTACACAGCCTGGTGTCATCAGCAAACTTGCTGAGGGTACACTCAATCCCAACATCCATGTCACCAACACAGATCTTAAACTGTACCAGTCCCAGTACTGACCCCTGAGGAGCACCATTCGTCTCTGGTTGCCACTGACCAGTGCATATCAAGCCATCGACCTCAAATCTTTGAGTTCAACCATCCAGCCAATTCCTTATTCGAACTATCTCAGGCATCAAGAAGTCTCAGGATTTACAGGTACTGTTGCAATGTATCACACTTTTAAATATACACAGTGACTAACCAGAGAAGTACAATTGGAAATCAGAAAAATACTGTAATCAGAACAGAACAAGGCAATGTGTGTGATCACTGTCCCTCAGTAACCTGGAAAGATCTCTTCTATGACAAAAGCCGAGCTAATGTAGCTTTGAGCAACACTGGAGGTACAGCTGATACTTGATAAATCAGGCCTGCTTGCAGAAGATGTCAGTTCTCATTTTCCTTCCTGTAACCTTTAAATAAAAATAAGTGACATTCTGACTTGTACCAGGATCTCTAATGAAACTGAAAGGCTGTTGAAATAATTACCTGGCAAATCAACATGCGTATATATATAGATCATTCTCCTGCACCTTCTCACTTAGGAACCTAATTTCTCCTATCCGTTTTGTTATTAAATCACACACACAGAAGTGGGAAAAAAAAATAAGATAGACTAGGAACACAGCTTGAAAGAAGTTAGAGCTCTAAAGTAGATGGAATGAAATGAAAATCTGGCCTTGAATTCTCTTAATCCACACAACTATCTGTTGTCATTCAAGTTACTCTAGGGACCCAGGTCACCTGCACTTTGATTCCTCTTCAGATTTTTTGTCTGACAAAGGAAGTATTAGAACTTTATGTACTTCAAAATTAATTTATGTTTACATCCATTTTGCCTGTGTATTACATTAAGTATAATGAAGGTGCAGCCACTGTTTGAAGACCCTAACAATAGGTATTTACACATATAATTTTGATATATCTCCCAGAGGAATGTTCAAAGGCTAACTTAAGACTTGGACAACTCATTTCCCCAGGCTTCCATTACAGTCAGTTGAGGGAAGGGATCCTCCAGAGAGTGATTCAGATTGGGAGACTAACTTTTTTTGCTTTTTCTGACTGTCCCCCAGAGTATCATTTTATGACTAATTGACAACCTCAGTCAATTCTCTTGCAAACAAACACCTACCTCAAACATACAGACGGCATAAAATTGGTCTCTTGCTGGCATTCTCAGTGCTCTTTCACAGTAGCATCCATTCCTTTCAAGTTATTACAATTATGTTGCAAAATACCACTTTAACAGCAGGGTTGCTGTATTAAGCAGCACTCAGCACTTGAATCATCACTGCATCCCTTTTTTGAACATCACTACATCGAAACGTCAAACCATGCTCCACCTACTTGTCTAGGTGGCCCGCATTTAAAGATCTCTATGTTGGATCAAAGGCCAGGTTAAAGATGATGCTTCCTGAGCTAACACTACATGGAAGACAAGATCTTAAAAAAGCTATAGAAAAAAAGGAACTGGACAACTCTAAAAAATAAGCACTTATTTGCATTCGCACATCCACATGGAGATCCAAAAAAGTGTGATCCTTGAGATGGTAAAGAGCAATCCTTCACTGTGCTGTCGCTGTTCCTTCATGTGAAAAAGAACTTTTCTCCTTGGAGTTTCATATGGTGTGGTAAAACACTCATGAAGCCACCCCTGTTCAGACAGTTCAAAACCTGTTATCTACTAATGTGAAGAATTGTCTATTCATTTCCAGGTTTCATCTGTGCTTTAAACAGATAGTCTTGAGCTGCTTCTCAGCAGCTCAGATCTTCTCGTGAATGCTGTATTGATTTTATGGGAAGAGAGGGACTGACAAACTGCATGTGGTGATGTATCCGGTCACTGTAATGACTCAGTTGCGTATTACTAGCTGGCACAGTTAGTGTCAGTTAACACCAATCCATTCATAAAATGTATTTACTGGCAGCTGGTTTCTGGTTTACAATAGTTAGAAATCTGTCACTGATGCTGCAAAGAAAAGGAAAGCAAGCTTCTCATCTTATGTGCTACATATTTACAAAATGAAATCCAAAGCCCTATATTTCTTAGGTTCTTAATCTTTTTTGTTGTTGTTGTTGCTTTCTGTATTATTTTCCTATAACTAGACTACAGCTCTGTGGTTTATGTTTGTGTCAAAATTAGTCCAGCAGGCCAAGTTTTAACTTGAAAGAATGGCAACAAAAAGACTTTAAGTATTTGAAAATATTAGTAGAAGGAGAAGAATGCTTATGAACACAGTGGAAATTGAACTAAAGGTTTTTATGATTTAAGAAAACCTCAACAATTTTACATCTCTCTCTGGGCAGCTTTATATTTTATAGCATCCCAAACACTGAAAGTGGGAAAAGAACAAATGAGCGTTATTACAAAATGAGATTATATCCAGCTCATGAATAAGAGCTCAAGATTCTTGAGTAAGGCAACGGTGCAGAAGTCTACAGCAGCATGATTTCCAGCTCAAAAGTTCTTTCAACACTGCTTAAAAATGCTTGAAATGGCAAAAGTTTTATAATGGTTTAAAGCCATAAAGATATCAGGCTTCCTATGAGGCTTATTTCGAAAGTTTTCAATCTGAAGAGGGCTTATTTCTACAATTAACAAGGAGGGACACCAGAAACCCTAGGGAGAGATTCATCACACCTCAGTTAGACATCTGCATCTGAGCTAGTCACCCTAGGCTCCCTTTCTAGTCAACAAGAGTGAATAGCACTGTTACAGTATAAGACATCTGTCTCTTTTAGACCTCTTCTTTAAGATGACATGTTTTTCACCCTAAAATCCACTGTTTCTCTTCTTTGCAACTGGAGTTTGGATGACTATCTCAGATGGTAGATGTTTGAAATCAGATACGGAAATCCTACCTCTCATACATCCAAACCCTTCCAGAGTGGGCATGGTGTACATGTGATCATGGGCTACGTTCCTCAGCATCAGCTGCCACGCTGAGCATACAGTAATGTATCCCAGAACTTGAAGTTTCTCACGTATAAGAAAAACAAAGAGGTTGAGTTCTGTGCAATTGACTGCTTAATAATAATATTTATCTAAATAAATGAAATGTTTTTTTCTTGTCACATTTACAATTGGTTTTGATGAATAGACACTTCATAGACCTGATCTTTTACAGGGTTTTTTTGAGAGCTCACATAAAAATATCTACTACCAGAAAAATATCTACTGTTAAGTAGGAGATGTATGTCAAGATTCCCAATGTTTATTTCTCAGTGACTACCTTCATATCTCAGCTCAGTGTGGGGAGATTTTCCCTCTCCCCGTTTTGCATGACCTTAGTGGTTCAACACTTTTGAATGCATGTGAGTTCTTAAAATATGTCTTATTACCCCTTATGAATAGTGTTATCCCCCAGCTAGACTGCTCAACATTATATTTATTTTTAAGAAATACCATTTTACATCCAAACCTACATAAGGCAAAAAAAGATTATGTCTTCTGCACATAGCTTCAAGAAATAAGAAAAATGTTCCTTGATGAAACATTTGGAAAAGGGATCTTTTGTGATTAACTAGATGGTAACTAAACTAAACAGACAGAAGAAATCCCCCCAGCTGAAGATGATTAGAGGCTGGGAAAGCATTAGGTGGAAGCACCAAATACGCATGTTCAGGTCATCCTTTTCTCCTGCGATCTGCTTGCAACCATAGCTGGAGAAGGGGAACTGTGCTAGATGGGCCCAGGTTCTCCACCAGCTTAGTCCTTCTTAACATAAATTGAAAAACTAAGGATGTACTATGTGAAATGGTGACCAAGTAACACAGACACTCTTGTCAGCTCTAATCCAACTCACTTCTGTAGCTGGAAAACATTGGTGTTATTCTTTGCTCTCTAACACTGTTTCAGATGCTCTTCAGGTGCATCCTTAAATAGCAATGAAATAAAAATCCTGGAAGTTCTATATATTTCTATGTAGCCCAGTTCAGGTCTGACCTTTTTGAAATGCTTGTGACTCATTAAGTGGAACCAATAAAGTTAATTAGCATGCGACTGTTAAGAAAGGCTAAGTCCTTGAACATTTTATATAGCATCTCTAAAAACCGAGTTAGATGCATCAGTTCCTGTATCTACAAAATGGACCTAAAGAAGATTCCTGGTTTCTATGTTCAGGTGAGTATCTAAACTCTCTATCCTTTCTGAGATAAATCAGGAGACAGTAAATTAAGTGGACAGAATGTTTGTGTATTGATTGAGCTAAACTAAAAAAAATTGCACTGTATTCTTAAGCAGAAAGATTAGGATGGATTCTGATGGGTATTCTCGTAGGAAGAAAAGACCTACCATCTATTTTACTCTTTCATTGTAAATAAAAAGCAAGGAAAGTTTCTGATTTCTAATTCCATTGATTTGATTTCTAATTCCATTGATTCAGTCTTCAGTCTGATACTGTACATTCATCCAACATTTCCAACACCAATTTCATGAGCCTTTTTTTTTTTTTAATTAGACAGATTATAAAAAAGCAAGAAGAAAAAACGCAGACTTATTGATACTGTCCTTGTAATAAAAACCTCAGTCATTACTTTCCATGTCAAATCTACAGTTTCTGAACACAACATTTTTTTCCCTCAATTAGAAGAAAGGAAAAAATGGTGGGGATTACAGTGTAAGATATAGCAACAGTGTCCAGAGCTGAATTCAGCAATGAATCAAGTGGCAGTGGGAAATGAATGTTGATGCTTTCCTCCATTCATCCTCTGTATTGTGAAGACTCGTGTATCTATCTTATGCTCCAGAGAGTCATTACAAGAACAGACTTAATTCTTGCGTTCCAGATAACTGTCTTGAAACCTGTGTTAGAAACCAAGCTCAGGAGGGCAGAAATGTGTCACCTCTCTTGTCTGGTACACTTTGTCTTACACTGGAGGTCTTACACAAAATTGTTGCTGTAATTTAATTATGTGCAAAAATCTGGAGTTTCTGAATAATGTAAAGGAACATATTCACCATTTGCGTAGTCTTCATAGATTTAAAGTCAGAACAAACCATTAAAATACCTCTCTGATCTCCAGGCAAGCTCATGGCAGAGAACTTCAGTCACTAATTCCTGTATCAAATTTACAGCTTCTGTTTGAATTATCACAAACTTAATTGAAGGATACCCAGTCTCAACTTTTAGACTTGAGGTGGTGAGGAATCCATCATACACCTAGGAAAGCTTTTCCAGTGCATAATTAGCTTTACTTAGTATATGTACCTTGTTTCTAGTCTGGGTTTATCTAGCATCAGCTTCTACCCACTGAAACTCATTATGACTTTCCAGTAAATTAAAAAGCTATTACCATCAGATGGCTTTCCTCACTTAAGTGCTTGCAGACCATGATGAAATCACCTCTTAAACTTCATTATAAAATAAATTGATTGAGAATTTTTACTATATCTACTTAAAATACATTAACTGCTTGTTGAAGTTATTAGGTAGCAAATATACCGGTATGTTCTCTAAAGATTTTCATAACCTCTCTAGTGCAACACAGACCCAATATTCACCAATGGTAGTTCTTTCTTGAAACATGGGATAACATAGAGTGAAAACAGAAATGTGCACTGAAATACTTTCTCACACACCTTGTCAGTGTACACAGGGACTTTCTCAGCCTGCAGTACATTTCGGAAAAGACAGACGTGGTTTTATGGTCTCCAGCTGTAAAAGTCTTCCTCTCTTTCTGCCTCCTGAGTCTAACAGGTTGTCTTCCAAAAGCTTCCAAATGCACCAGTTTTCTTTTGAGAATGCAAGCATTTAGGCCCTCTCGAAGTTTTGAAAATCCTTCTCAGAAAATCCATTCTGTGCCTCCCTTCCAGCTACGAATATTTAATCTTCTGTTAATAAAATAGTTTCCCTGTCTAGTTTTATAGATAGGAAAAATATCATCTAAATATTAAAGGTTAGACACATCTATATAAAAAGAATCCAACTCCCTTACTCTGCAAATTGTTATCCTCTCTTGCTATCCAAAGCAAGTCAGATACATAAACCTTTGCTGTTCTTTTCTCTTATGAACTTAGGCAGAACTTCAGTGTTAAACAATTAGCTAAGAGCCACAATTAGCTTCAATAAACCCTATACACTCTTTCAGCTCTCTCTGAATCCATAAATTGTTGCAACGCTTGTTATTCCGGACTGCCTCCTCCAGCAAGAACATGCTTCAAGAATGAAAAATAGTTGTCACTAGTTTTGAGATCAATTCATGGCAGCAACAACATATTCCAGCTTTGAATGGTGTTCAGCAAAGGCTACCCCTTGCTTCCAATGCCTGCTACTAAAAGTGTTTGCTATACACCTGATTTGGATCGATCTGGCTTGGACCGTAAAATTCTTTTATATATATCTATAGCAGCATTTTGTGCCACTTTCTGTCAGAAATGTGGGGATCAATATATCTTTCTCCTTTGTGATGGTATAGCACAATGACAGCTAGCTTACAACAGTCATGGTTTGACAGCTGTTAGCTGTCGCTGAAGATGATAAACCTATAACTCTACGGTTAACGTTGCACATGTAGAGAAGAAACTTAATTCTGGGCAGTCCTGGCTAACTTCTATGGGTGGGGTTGAGTATGGCAGGTCTAAGAAAAAGGAAAAATTCGATAATCTGGGAGGTATTCTCTTTTTAGCACTTTATTATGCTTCAATATGTTTTAAGATTTTTAGCAGGACGAGGGAGGCGATTGCCCCATTGTACTTGGCACTGGTAAGGCCCCACCTCGAGTTCTGTGTTCCATTTCGGGCCCCTCACTACAAGAAAGACATTGAGGCACTGAGGTGTGTCCGGAGAAGGGCAGTGAAGCTGGTGAGGGGTCTGGAGGACAAGCCTATGAGGAGCGGCTGAGGGAACTGGGGCTGTTTAGTCTGGAGAAAAGGAGACTGAGAGGAGACCTTCTTGCTCTCTATAACTACCTGAAAGGAAGTTGTAGCGAGGGGGCGGGTCGATTTCTTCTCCTCAGTAACAAGCAATAGGACAAGAGAAAATGGCCTTAAGTTGCACCAGGGGAGGTTTAGATTAGATATTAGGAAAAAAATCTTCACCAAAAGGGTTGTCAAACATTGAACAGGCTGCCCAGGGAACTGGTGGAGTCGGCCTCCCTGGAGGTATTTGAAAGACGTGTAGATGTGGTGTTGAAGGATATGGTTTAGTGGTGGTTTGGCATTGGTAGGTTAATGGTTGGGCTCGATGATCTTAAAGGTCCCTTCCAATCTAGACAATTCTATAATTCTAAGATGGCTCTGAAATATGAAGCTGAAATTACACCAGCCCCTGCCTCAGTTCCAGAGGGGCACAGTGGAGGTTTCAGACTGGTGATGTTGTATCAGGGTATAAGGTTTCTAGGTCCGCAGGTAGAAAATAACTTGCCTTTCTATGTGTCATGCTGTCTTTGCATTTTGATATATGCGTATATCTTATCCCATGGGTTTGGACAGGTAACAGCTTCAATTCCTTCTTCAAAATTGATGGAAATTTCGAAAGTTATGTTATGACTTTGTGGGTTGTCAACATCTCACAACTAAATGGAGTGAATTGTATTTATATAGGGGTATCCAAATATTTAGTATGTTCACCTTGTCCCTCATCCTTCCTTTAGATCTGCTTGCTAGGTTATTATGTGAGTAATACATCTATTCATGCAGACACGGGAATGGTAGCACAAATAGTTACTTACGCCGATTTGACTTGACAATCTCTCCCTTCCTTTTTTCTAGTACTTCTTTTTTTTTTTTTTTAAAAAACTATTTCTCTTGACACAGCTCCAGCTACTTCTCTCAGCTTTTAAGTCCTAAAGCTACCATCTGGCCTGTATCTTGGAAAAGCTGTTCTCAATGTAGAATCTCCCTTATTTGACACTCCAGCTAAGACTTCTTATACTCTTTACTCCCACTATCCTAGGCATGCTAATACAAAACAACAACAAAGATTACTAAATGAAACTGAAGTAAAACTTCTATGACAGGAAATTAATTCATGTCAAAGATGCTGACCAAATTTAAATTCTCTTCAAATACTAACAATGTGCTTACTTGGCATTATAAAAAAACCAAACCAAACCAAACCCCCCCCAAAAAAAAAACCAAACAAACCGAAAACCCCACCCCAAACACCACAAATCCCACCTCACGTGATTCTGCAGCAGATGTTATTGGGAAGACATACCCACTCCATCATGACACTAGAATACTTGAGCCGACATCCTACTTCCTGCTGTTATACTACTAGAGAATATGAAAAAATCACCAGTTAGTCTTTCCGTTTCTTACATGAAACAATAAAGCAGAAAATTTTTGTTTAGAATGTTCTTATTTTTATTGTAGGATATAAAAATATCACCCTTAGCTTTTTTTCTCATTATTTTAAGAATGGGGAATGAATCATCGTTACTTAGAATGAAGTAATGTAATATACAATACTAATGGTACAAATTTCCCCCAAATTAACACTTTCCAAATCTGATTTGCAATACTCATACCCTGATCTTTGATTTGTCAAGAGCCAACTGCACAGCAGTACGGCAGGTAGCAAGCAGGGGCAGAGCAGCAAATCACACTAATTCAATTGTGACAGAGACTGATTGTAGTGTTTTGAAAAAAAAAAACCAAAACCTCTCATGAATTGAAACTTCATGGTGAAAATAAGTTTCACACAGTTCTACAAGAAGAAACCAAATCTGAATGCTCCTGTGACTTTAGAAAACAAATGAGAACTGAATGCTTTTTAATCTAAAATTTTACTTTAGTTTTTATAATAGTTCTACATGTTCTATTGATTAGAAAACATATGGTTCCGGAGATTAAATTATATTGAATAGCCCACTAAATCATATGACACGCAGAGAAGAATTTCTTAAAAGATCTTAGAAGGTACTGGATGAGTGGTTAATGCTCCTGCGTTCAGAGACTTCTGTAGAACTGGCCAGCACCAGATGCAACAGAAGTATATGTAAACCTCAAAATAATGGGTATTGCAGGGTCAAAGAGTTGTTATCAACATCACGAAGTTCAAAAAACTGCTGAAAGCCAGTGGTGTACCTCAGGGGTTAGCCCAGAAGCCAGTTCTGCTTAAAGTCAGTGTTAACGATCTGGGCAGTGGGACTTTGCAGAAAAGGACCTGGGAATCCTGGTGGACAAGAAGTGAAATGTGAGCCAGCAGTATGCCTCACATACCAGACTGTTAACAAAAGTGCAGACAAAAGGCCAAGACAAGATACTCTTCCCCTCTGTTCCCACATGTGGGACAAAATCTGGAGAACCACGTCCAGTTTTGGTCTCCCCCATACAAGAAAGACATACAGTATCTAGGCCAAAGAAGGACAATCAAAATGGCAAGGGGGCTGGCACACATGGTATATGAGGAGAGGCTGAGACATCTGGGTTTACTTGGTCTGGAGAACAGAAAGCTAAAGGGAGACCTTATTGTTGTTTATTACTATCTAATCATAGACTATAAAGTGGAGGAAACCAGACACTTCTTAGAGATACAGAGCAGAAAAACAAATGGCAAAGGATGAACTGCAGCTTGGGAAATCCTGATTATATATTAGGATAAAAATCCATAAAAAAGGTAATAAAACACTGGAGAGGGTGGCATGAAGAGGTGTTGCAGTCTCCATCCTTGATACATTAAAAATCCAACTGGAAAAAACTCCAAGTATGTCAAAAACAAGTTTTCACTTGGATATTTAATCTCATTAATCTGATGTCCCATTACACATTTAGTTGGCTGTTTTGTTTGATGGTTATTTGTTTTGCTTAATTTTACTGCCCAGTGGTATTTTTTCCTGTGGCAGAAATTCTACTTTTTTGTTTGATTTTTTCTGTGTTGGTCATTTCTTCTAAATCTCTGCTTCTGCAATATTCAGTGTGAGACTAGTGGTCTACACTACATTTAAGATGGGACAGCACTGGTATGTAGAATGGCACAATCTATGCCATGTTGTTGTCTGTTCCTTTATTTATTCAAAAATCTTTTGCTTTCTAACAGCTGCTGAACCTTAAGCAAAAGGTGTTATGCATAAATATGCTATGCATTAATAAAATGTATTAAGGCTGGATTTCTAAGTGTACAGACTTCCATTAGGGATAACAGGCAATAAGAAAAAAAAAGAAAAAAAAAAGAAGAAAAAAAAAGACCTCAATTGCCAGGTCCATCTGTTACCTACAGGAAAAATAACAACACGTTCCCGTGGAAATAATTCCTGGCTGAGAAAGCGTGTGCAAACCCACAACATAGTGTCTGCTAACTGAGGGTTCATTCTGCTTAGTATGAAGATGTATGAATACAGAATATGACTTTGATTGCTTAGCCTTTAGCAGTGCTCTTGTTTCTAGGCTGGTAGGGAAGTGTTATTCTATGGCTATTCTGTTCTTGTCAGCAGTATGTTAATTTCTCCTAGACTTCAATCCTTATCTTTCTATTAATGCTATTAGGAATCCATTTCATTAAGAAAGGGACAGGCTATAAGTCATAATATCTTGTACATTACTTTGGATTTCCAAGAGTCTTTGAGTCCTGATCAACACCAGCTAAAATACATTTGCTTAATGTGAGCTTCTTAGGGCTGGTCACACCTCCAGCTAGAACATGGTTGCTACATAAACTATATTCCATAGACTTTGACACTCCAAAAACTCTATCAATTGAATTAAATTGCATTTATCATTATGGTTAGCTCTCCGCAGTTCTATGAAAAAGTATGAAAGAGCTTTTTGACATACTGTCAAGTAAAATAGTCACATTTGCTTGACCATGGGTTTGGTAACTACTACTACCTTTGCTGGGTTAATATATGGAGGTCCAGTATTCCTGGTGGGCCACCTCTGTGAGCTCCCCAATGTGTGAGGCTCACCAAAGTAAGGAATGCAATGCAGATACCCAGAAACTAGAACCACGTGAGCTGCCGTGCCCATAAAGCATGATGCAGTGTGAAGAGCGTCCAGCCGGAGTTTTGAAAGTGAGATTGCCAGACTCAGACCACTGCTATATCAGAGAAAAAAAAAAAAATCCATTGAGAACAGAATGCATGAAGCCCTGTCATCTTGCTCTCCCTCTGAAATTGCTCATGGGTTAGAAAAATGAGGCTAAAATTTCTTAACGGATCTTTTTTAAAGGCAGATTGGAGGCTGTTACTGTGAATTTTATACATTTATATGTATATGTACGTATGTAAAATATTAATTTATGTTTCTTGAAATAATTTTTTCAACAGATTACACAAAATAGTACACAATTGTTTTGCATGAGGGCACAATATTATATAGGTTGCAATTTAACAGAAAGAGACTGTTAGTACAATGTCATATTTCTTTGACAAGCACATACTTGTGCAATGTATTAAAGCAAGGTCAACTCAAACTTTACATTGGTTTTCCTGGAAAATGCCAAGAGGTAAGAAAGTGTAAAATAACATCTCTGTTGATTTTATATCCGGGCTCTCATAGAAGGAAAGGGAATTAAGCACTCAGTGCAAAATTTTACTATAAATCTGTATGCAGAATTTCTATTCATTGAGAACTGTCTAAGGAAAACTCGATTCCCAATTTGTAAAGTGCCATTTGCCTTTATAATTAGGTATTAATGTCCACATAGTAATAAATCAGCACACAGTATTGTAGCATCAATGCTCCTGAAATTACTTATGGAAGAAAATACTGCCTTTTTTCACTGAAACTCACATCAATTAAAAACAATCAAACCTACAAAAAACAGAGCTGTCCTTTGCTCTTCCACCTCTCCTTATTTTATCATTTGGGTCAAACTGTGGTTAGCTACTCCAGACCAGTATCTTGATTTGTTTCAGAAGTCCACTGTGAGTATCTTAAAATTGTATAATCATAGAATGCTTTGGGTTGGAAGGCACCTTAAAGATCATCGAGTTCCAACCCTGCTGCCATGGACAGGGACACCTCCCACCAGACCAGGTTGCTCAAACCCCTATCCAGCCTGGCCTTGAACACCTCCAGGGATGGGGCATCTACAACTTATCTGGGCAACCTGTGCCAGTGCCTCACCACCCTCAGTGTGAAAAATTTCTTCCTGATATCTAATCTAAATCTCCCCTCCTTTAGTTTGAAGCCATTACCCCTCATCCTATCCCCACATGCCCTTGTAAAAAGTCCCTCTCCAGCTTTCTTGTAGGCGCCCTTCAGATACTGGAAAGCTGCTATAAGGTCTCCCCAGAGTCTTCTCTTCTCCAGACTGAACAACCCCAATTCTCTCAGCCTATCCTCATAGGAGAGGTGCTCCAGCCCTCTGATCATCTTTGTGGGCCTCCTCTGCACCTGCTCCAACAGGTCCATGTCCTTCTTATGTTGGGTCCCCCAGAGCTGGACACAATATTCCAGGTGGGATCTCATGAGAGTGGAGTAGAGGGGCAAAATCAGCTCTCTCACCCTGCTGGCCACATTTCTTTTGATGTAGCCCAGGATGCGGTTGGCCTTCTGGGCTGTGAGCACACACTGCTGACTCATGTTGAGCTTCTCATCCATCAACACCCCCAAGCCCTTCTCCTCAGGGCTGCTCTCAATCCATTCTCCGCCCAGCCTGTATTTGTGCTTGGGGTTGCCTTGACCCACGTGCAGGACCTTGCATTTGGCCTGGTTGAACCTCATGAGGTTTGCACAGGCCCACAATGTTGATGTGTTAAAGTACTGTGTTCGCTTATTTTGAGAAGCTTATTCCCTTTGGCTGGGGTGCTGTGACTAATCATTCATCACATAGCTGGTGATAAGAAGTACAAAAAGTTCACAGAATCACAGAATAGTCAGGGTTGGAAGGGACCTCTGGAGATCATCTAGTCCAACCCCCCCGCCAGAGCAGGGTCACCTACAACAGGTTGCACAGGACAGCGTCCAGGCGGGTTTTGAATGTTTCCAGAATGGGAGACTCCACAACCTCTCTGGGCAGCCTGTTCCAGTGCTCCACTACCCTCAAAGTAAAGAAGTTCCTCCTCATGTTAAGATGGAACTTCCTATGTTCAAGCTTGTGCCCATTACCCCTCGTCCTATCAATGGGCACCACTGAAAAAAGACTGCTCCCATCCCCCTGGCATCCTCCCTTCAAGTATTTGAAAGCATTAATAAGATCCCCCCTCAATCTTCTTTTCTCCAGACTAAAGAGACCCAAATCCCTCAGCCTTTCCTCATATGAAAGATGTTCCAATCCCCTAATCATCTTTGTAGCCCTTTGCTGGACCCTCTCCAGCAGATCCCTGTCCTTCTTGAACTGGGGAGCCCAGAACTGGACGCAGTATTCCAGATGCGGCCTCACCAGGGCAGAGTAGAGGAGGAGGATGACCTCCCTCGACCTGCTGGCCACACTCCTTTTGATGCACCCCAGGATGCCATTGGCCTTCTTGGCCACCAGGGCACATTGCTGGCTCATGGTTATCCTGTTGTCCACCAAGTTACTTTAAAATAAATATTTAAAGTTACTTTAAATAATCTCCAGCAGCCAAGAAAGGAGGTATCAAGACAGCTTTTGAGGAAACATGGATAACCCTGCTCTAGTGATGTTGATCTTGAAGTGGTCATTACAGACACAACCCCAGGACAAGCTGGAGAGACAGGGTGGGATTCTATCTGGACAAACAGGCGTAATTATGAGTCTGTTATTTCTCAGCCCAGTGTGGAGTAAAAATTGTATTTAATGATATTTCCCAGAAGAAAATGTATAAGAAAAGTAGAGATGGAAAATAAAGCCTTGCAGATGACTAAAAGGAAGGAAAAAAAAAAAAAAAAGAAAAAGTTGGGAAGAAAAAAAGAAGAACTCAGCAATGTGGTGAAAACATTAGCTAAAGACCAATCAAGTGAATGAGTACTTCGGTGAGGGGGGAATTAAAACTGAACATCAAAAGAAGAGAATAAACAAGTGGGTAGTGGCGGATCACAGTAAGGAAGCTGAACACATTGCAATTAAGCATTGAGCATAAAAAGTGGGATTCAGAGGAGAAGCTTTTGCCTCAAAATAATAGTTCATATGTGCATTCATAGAGGAAACAGTTTTTAATGAGAAATTCCTTCAACGCCCTTCATTAGGAAATGACAAGTTTCATTAGAGGAATATTTGGTGATATTTTTTCTTCTCTCCCTCCCTTTGGTAATTCAGCCCCACTCATGTCACAATCTATTTTTGTCTTTGGTGGATTTTCCTGTTTATCACAAAAGGAGCAAGACACCAGGTCTTGCTGACAGAAGTAAGTTGATAGGATGGAAGTGGAGGAAGAAAATTTTGCTAATACTGGGGGGAAAGAGAAAGAGTTAATGAAACTTCACTCAAAAGAGGAGACATTCCAGGAGGGGAAAAATAGACAGGATTAGAAACCTACGGTATGATAAGCAAGAATTCTACTCAGTTTGGGGGGGCAGGGGGTGTCGGTTTGGTTTGGGGTTTTTTTTTTGCAAAGGTTTCTGTTTGCAGAGGACATACATGCTAAAATATATTATTTTAAAAGAACTTTGTTTGATACTTTTACAGACGAAATGTAAAAGAAGTAAAAATATAGTTTTTGAGCTGGAAAGGGCCACTGGGGTCAGTGATCAGAGAGCGAACATATGATAATACAGCAAATAATCTAGGAAGAGCTAGACTACTATTATTTCTACATTAAAGACTCAGATAACTAGCAAGCAACATTTATATTAAACAGTATGTTGAAATGCAATACAGGCTGCTGTACATGATACAATCCCGTGGAGTTTTGGGATTTTGTTATTGGTTTCCGGGTTTGGGAAGGTTCTTCTGGTTTTTGTGGTTGGGTTTTGGTTTGTTTTTTTTTCTCTCTCTCTTCTCTCCGTGCTTTATCTTACACATTTCCAGGCACAAGAGAGAGAGGTGACCCACAGAGGACCCCATAAGAAAGCCAGCTGATGCTAGCATGGGCACAGTGACTCTGATCACACCGAAGATTGGAACTCAGCAGCTAATGTAAATGTTAGGAGAATAAGGTAGCAGCACTAGTCAAAGGGGTTGGTATGACTTGAAAAAAAAAAATAAAATCAACATGTATACAATATTTTGAATTAATCTTTATAAACTGAGTACAGATTTGTAAATCCAGGCTGAAAAAGGAAAACTCCACAAGCATTAGAGGAAAAAGATGCTAAGACTGATTTGCAGCTATGTTAATCTGTTTGTGAATTTTAATTGAAATATTATTTGTAATGAAATGGTACCTAGTGACCACATTTTTTCTGTGGAACATGTTGAACTACACAAGACAAAAAGAGTGCTGTCTTGTCAGCCAGATGTAAACTGGGATGTATTGTCTGTTCCTAATCTAATCCTGATCTGTAATAGCTCACTGAATTCCTACAGCATCTGCACAGGAAAAAGGGAAAATATCAAGAGTGTCATTGTGTCTTATGAGGAAAAAAACCCGGATGAGCAATCATCGCAACTGAGATTTTTACACTGTTTAGTCAGTTATAAATTCTGTGTCTTATATTTTACAAGTTGGTTTGGGTGCTGTTTTTTCTTTTTTTTTTTTTTTTTTAAAAAGAAATAAAGTCACAATACTTTAATGCATACCCCAGAATAACTTTAAAATGCATTATCAGAGTTATCTTTCAAACTCTAAATTCCCAACTTTTCATCTTCCCACTGGAATTGCAACAGTCCTAACCGGCTAAGTGGCATAGCTTTCACTAAAATAACAGCATTTCAACAGTGTTTCAAAAATGGCTACACAGCTTTTTGGGGGAAACAAATGAATTATGCATCTTAAATATCAACAAATATTTGTACAGCTAACAATCTGCGGCTTAAGTGGTCTCTAGAAATTTAAAGAAAGGGCATATTGTAGTACTCCATGATAAACTCAATAATAATTAGAATTCCTACCAGGCTCTTAACTAATGCAGACATATTAAAGCATATTTTTAGCTGAGTTTATTATGTTCTAATAAAATTTAAAGAAGCATAGCTGAAGGGTAAGAAGTAGTAGCATCTGGTCTATTACCAGCTCTACATTGTGCTGTGTCATTTAGACACTGCCAGTGTGTATGTTTTTGAACTGCTGGAATGAAGTCCTAGATTGATCCACTATTACTGCTTCAAAAATGGTCTGTGTATAAGCCTCTGCTTTTAAATTCTGTGATAGAGCTTTTCTGGAGGGCTACAATCCCAAAAGTAGCAGCCTAAATTGTGGATCCAGCTCAACAGAAGTGATGGAACTTGATCCATGTAGCAGCCTGCTCAGAAACCAGCTTCCACCACGCGTATCCCTTAGCATAGCTGTGGCCCTCTTTTTGATGTCCAGGCTCATTAGAAGTAGATTTATTATTTTTTTTACCCTTTTTTTTTTTTTTTTTTCTTCTAACCTTTAATTGTTGTTTTGTCTGTNTACATCTAACCTGTAACTGCTGTATTGACTGATGTCCATTTCATGGCCAGGAATCTCCACTGCTAAATGGAGATGGAACAAATGTTCAATAGAGTTACTGATGTTTCTTAAATGGTACAGATTGCTCTGAAGGAAAAAAAAAAAAGGCAAAGAGAATCTAGGCCTTTACATAAAATTTTGGGGGAACATGGAAAAACAATTTGTGAAATCTTTGCAAACATATAAGTGATTTGCATGCTTTCACCCCTCCTTTTGCATCTGTTTGTCGGATGATAGAGTCTTGTCAATGGCAGACTTAAATCATGGTGGGCTTATTCTCGTCTCTCTGGGCATCACTGGTGCTTGACAAGGTGCGAGATCGGAGGACACACTGGCAGTGTGGAGCATGTTGAGTGCCTCGGACAGTGTTATGCAGACACCTCGAGGAATGTCTCCCCTGGGTTATTTCACAGAAATGATGTTATAATCTGAGAAGTTGTTCCACCAGATTTGATTTCCTTTAGGAATCAGGAAGAAACAGAATTTACTTGACTTCAGGCAACAGCGCAAAAATCTTCAAAGAGTTCTCACGTCAGTAAGGCAGAAACAGCAGTCCTCGTCTTATTTACTGAGTACTGCTTGATTTAGGGAGCAAGATAATATGAGAAGGGGTCTAGTCACTTTTGGAAAGGCGCATGCACAAGAATCAGTTTAATG
>VZSZ01010131.1:1107186-1159482 GCA_013398815.1 Ibidorhyncha struthersii
CAAGGGAAGGGAAGGGAAGGGAAGGGAAGGGAAGGGAAGGGAATGTATGGACGGATGAAACAGTGCAACAGCCATCAAGTTGCAACCAGGGATTGAACAGGACACCTCTGAAGCAAAGCTGGGAATCTCATCAGTTTTGAGAATGGCTGCCCATTACAGATTGCTCAGGAGGACATAACATACACACACACAAATGTAGATTAGTAGGGAAGCTGCTTGTCAGTGCATGGTCAGGATAAAACTTGTTAAGCTCTCTTTGTAAGACTGTTTTGAGACCCTGATCAAGCAGAGCATCCTAAGCCATCATTAATACAAATAAATAAGAGCCTAACAGGAATGTGATCCATGTCATAATGCAACTAACGGGTGCCTAGAGACAAGAGAGTGGTTAAGTCAGAAAATAAATGAGAAGGTTATTGATGACTCCCTTTTCTCCAGAGAAATGATCTTCAACACTTTTCAGTTTTCAGCACCTTGCTCATTTTTCCCGCAGGGATATGCGTCCCCGTATAATAAAGTTAAGCCTAGCGCCAATAGGCTCGCTTTTTAATTGCCTTTCACAGGGGTTTTAACAGGAGTGCAGAGATCCCAGGAGAACCCCAAGAGCACAGGATGAGGAGCACTGAGGTAGTGCTGTCTGCCCACAGATGACACTAAGAGACCAAATATCCCGTATAAGAAATCCAAGCAAGATTACAGCACACTACAGTTTCCTGTTACTCAGTGCAAGAAAGTAATTCCATGACTATTAGCTCTTCAGTGAGAGTACCTCTCCCAAGGAGCTCTAGCTTCCCTTCACTCTTCATCCTCCTGCGCCGATTTCTTCCCCTGCCCACTACCCACTTTCAGTGGTGTATCCCTTCTCAGCAGACACAGCTGTTATCTGCATTAAGCAACTATTTTTTTCATTTTTCATATTTATATATTAGTGCAGAAAAGTATTATACTTTTTTTTTTAGTTTAGTGGAAAAATTTGAACTCCTTAGTTTCTATGCAACTACACAAAGTGATAAGCAATATATAAATATAATAAATTATTTTGTATTTCTTGAACAAATGTTTATGTATTTAGAGATTACAATGCACTTTATAAACAAGTTTACTGTTTACATTCATATTTTTTATCTATTCTAGGTATTTAGACAATTTCTGTAATACCTCTGTGCCTCAAAACCCTTTGAAATACTTATCTTAGTAAGACTGGAGAAGGAAACAATAATGCTATTATACTTAGCTAAAAAAGGAGGATGAGAAGCCCCAGATCCTCTGACATAGATATCTATATCTCAGTTGAATTCTGTGCATCTACACCTGGAAGGAACCAGAAGAGCAAGTGGAGGCTGACCTTCTCAGCGTATCTGAACAGCAGGCTGTGTGTCTTGGAGCTTGAAGGAATTTTCAGAAACTACTGTGCTGGTTTAAATCAGTGATGACCATCAATTTCGGAGACCAAAGCTTCTTAAAAAACGTCCACCAAGGCGCTCTCTGTAGCTCTAATTTCATACAACTTTAGAAAATTTGAACCCTTTTCGGCTTTTCTAGACCGTTGAAGAAATCTTAGGTCAAACAGTTAACGCTGGTTTTCTGCTTCCTAAACTGCTGGGCTGTACCTCTTAGTACAACATTCACTATTGTTTGAATGTGCTTATTTTTCTTTGTCTGAACAAATTTTAACCAGTCTCAGAACTTCAGAGATTCAAAGAACGTCATTTTCCCCTGAATGTTAATTAGCCTGATAACTTTGTTTATTTAAAGCTTATTAAGGAACCTGGTAAATTAATACGTAGCATCATAATATATCTTTCAGGTTTCCTGCAGCTGATTACTTGGAAAGTTGTTTAACAGAGCAGCCGTGGCTGACAGAATGATAGTCTTGTGGGATTTGCAAATTACTGAAGGAGCAGGTTTTTTTGCACAAGTTGTATCTGTGGCTCACTGAATTGTGTTAGAAGTAAGGTGTTAATTGTGTCAATAAACATAACCATGGTGCTTTTCACAGGCCCCCCGATAGCCACTTTTGCCTCAGCTGGGGTTCTTAAAATGTTCTTAGACTGTATTTTTCCACAGTTGACTTGTACCACACAGCTCACATTTCTCCCTGAGTCACGCACCAAGAAAATTGGAACTGCTGGTGAAACATCCACAAGGCCTGCTCTGCACCAGGTATATAAGCAGTTTAAAAAGAAAACCAATAAATTATTCCCACAGACCACCAATCAGTAATAAAATCGCATTTTCATCAGTAATAACATGACGTTTTTGCATTCATGCAAGACCCACCTTCATTGCAAATTCATTTGACTCTGCTATTCCTCGTTAAAATATTTTTAAAATTGTAAAACTGGATTCAAATTTGCACAGCCTCAGATTTATGATTGGGGGGAAAGGCAAAGGGATACAGGCAATCCTCCATATATCTAAGGTTTTATGAGGAGTTCCCCCTGAACTCTGAAATACTCTGTGTTTTGCATTATGCTCTGTAGCACTCCATTACAGTTGCAACCACTTCCAAGATCTCCCATAATTAGTTTATTGAATCAAGGACATATTTCAGAAGAGCTTAACTTTATACCTTAGATTTAAGGGAGAGCACTCTAATAAGTGGCATCTGAATTGAAATACTGTTGGTTGTTGTAGAGAACACTCTAAATACTTAAAAAGTTTTTTTTCAGTTTCTTATTACATAGTAATTAACACAAAATTGGAATAGATAATGTGCAGTGCACTTCATCATTTTATAGCTGGTTAGATGACTGACTTAAAACACCTACATAGCAACAAAGTTTATAAACCATTATGCAAAAAAAAAATATAATCATTACTAATGGAGTGCTGAATAAGAGCTAAATTCTTCTCAGTAACCAGCATAATGCAGAGATTAATAAACCAGATGAATTGGATATCAGATGAAGCAACCACTACAATCCTTTCCATTACCTAGAAATTCAGTGGTTCTTTCTTTTTTTTTTTTTTTTTTTTTTTTTTTTTCCCCTACTTTAAAAAAGTGTATTGATACTTAGCACAAATTAGTAAACGTCACTCACGAGGGCTTTTATTTTTTTTTTTTTTTTCTAATTGACATTTCATCAGCGAGGGTAAAGAAGGCAGTGTGGCCCTCCTGGAGCCCAGAATACTTGCCCATGTCTGAACTTGGGCTGAAGTAAGACAGTTAAGCAAAGTCCTGCCTGCCCTGGTCTAGTGCTGGCCATGGTCCTCTCTGAGCTTGAAGATGGCTTCCACAGGTCCCTTCCAACTGTCCAACTGTGGGAATGACCCACATTTATAATCTTGGGGTTTATGCAACTGGTTTTGCCTTGATTTATCTTTTTTATTTATTTTATAATGCCTCTTCAGTCTCTTTGTTGATATTACCCATCGGTTATCACTTACCAGAGAACCCTGTGTCAGTCCTCCCAGGGTGCAAGCGCAATAGCTTTTCTGCATGGCTTCTCCCATGTCAGAATAAAAGCAATTAATCTGTTAAAAAAACAGTCAACTGAAAAGCAGGTTGGATTTTCTAAATTCAGTATTTTTTTTCCTAACGCTACACAAGTCAGGGTAGGAGTCATGCTTTAATTCTTTCTGGATTACAGTCCAATCAGGACTTGTTTCAGTTGCTCCCATGTGGAACAATAATCCGTAAACAAAGAAAAAGAGGAGTTGTGTCTGCATTTCAAGGACGTCCCCTGCTACTTTGAAAACCAAGGTAAAAAAATAAATCTGCTTTTCCTTTCGTCAGTAGGAAAGCTTGCAACATACATAAGCAATGCACAACTTGGAGAAAGTCTGTTCAAATGGCATTATGAATACTACACTGAACCAAAGAGAGAACTGTTGTTTTTTACTCCCCCCCTCCCTCTTTCCCCATAAGGAAGGCTCAAATATATGGTATAATGAAGAACTTAGAAACTGTTCAAATGGTATTATGAATACTGCACTAATAGAGAAACTACTTTCCATGCCTACACGGAAATAAACCAGCTGCCTTCATTAGAAACGGATGGAGCTTATTGTTATTCTATCTTGATTCAGAAAATCCTGACATTTCCCTTATGGTAGAATTTTAAATATATATACTGGGAGAAAAAAAAAGAAAAAGACAAAAATTTTTTTTTTTTTTATTTTTCAAAAATCTTACATAAAGAAATTCCTTTGCTTTTCTTCCAAAACCTGTTCCTCACAGGCAGTTATAAAACTGACTATTCAGTGGAGCCCTGGACACCTGATGATATTTAATATAACAGAAAACATTTGTGTTCTGCTCAAAAAGAGAAACCATCTCCATGCGGGCTTGAAGACAAATACCAATCAACATGACAGGCAGAAACAAACACATGCTATGCTGTATGCTAATGTGTCCTAATTCCCTTTTCATCTAAAATGATGGATATTCAAAAAATCACGTAAATCTATACTGTTTTTAAATTATGAACGTAGGTCTTAGGTTATTCCAGAGGCATGCACTTCAGCGACTTGTGCTTTCAGTAAATGGACAGAAAATTGAATAATGAATTCTAAATTGCTCAGATTATACGTGGTCTGTTCCATTCTATATAATGCTGTAAGTTTACTGAATGCAATAAACAGTATATACTGCTCACTAGTTCCCATTTTTCCCTTCAGCTGAGTTTATGTGATATTAGCAATTTCTGTGTATTCAAATTCTAGCACCCTCTCCAGGTATCAGCGTAAAAAAATAGCTCAAAAAAATAAAATAAATCCATTTATAAAGTATAAAAACCCTAGAAAAACTCACAGAGGCTGAGAAACCAGATATTATGAGGCGTTTAGGTACAGCATAATAGAGACTAACACTGCAATTCTGCTCCTAATGAACACTATGAGTGTTCTGTCAATGACTTCTGTAAGAATAGAACTTTGCATAAGAAAGACACCATTGTGTGGTCACCCACTATAATCTGCATAAACACACCATAGAAATCAATCTAGTAATAGCTTCATTGAGTCGCTTCTTGTTATACTGGAATGTAACCTTTAAATCCAATTTGGGCATAACATTGTTAAAATTAGAAATTCAATTCCATGTTAAATATATTTTATTTGTTTCTATTCCGAATTTGTGTACTTTCAACTTCCGGGCACTTGATCCACCTGTAATACTCTTCTGCTGTGAGAAACCTTCCACAGCCTTACACCACAATTACTGTATTTCAGTATTCTCTAGAATATATTTGCTAAAGGGAGATGGCTTGGTGTAAATCAGCTTCTTCTCTGCCTTAAGGCTGATTCTTAATTGCATTATATCTCCCTTTCAACAGCTGCACAACACAAAGGGATTTTAAGGATAATGATTGCCCTTATGGTCTCCCCCACCCAAAGACTATGTTTATTATCTAGGTACACTTAGAGAAAATTAACAAGAAATACTGTTTTTTCCATGTTAATTGAACTCTTAGTGGATTTTGGTAAGTAAGCTTGGTCTTCCTTCTCCAATATGCCAGAGAGATGTTCTCAAGTCAAGGAGATCCAGAAAAACAACATTACGTGTAGTTGCAGGTCTTGATAGAAGCCATTCTGTGAAACAGCTCACCTAATGTGAGATATGTGCAGTGGATACAGCTGCACCTCAGCCAGTAACCCCAGCCTGCCTTCCCCATCAGTGAGAAAACCAGACCCTGCCAAAGTGCAATTCATCTCTGCTAAAATAGACAGCTGAACTCAGATGAATTGTACCCTAAAAGCACCTCCATCGACTATAAATGGAAGCCAGGGCAATAATCTCAGATGAAGACATCGATAGAGGGGTTGCATACAGTTATGTCAAATTAATTCCACCCTCACTGTACTGCCTTTGAAGAGAAAGATTGGTTTAGAAAAAAAATACCAAAATCCTCGACGCGTTTCTTGTGTGGAGAACGAGGATGTTTAATCAAGAGTCCCAGCTACTTGAGGAAACAAATGAAACTCCCGGTTTCTCAACAGCTCTTGTGGGAGTGAATAGGGCATCTCAGTGTTTGGACAGGGAATTCATAATGACATAAAGGGTCAAGATGTTAACATCACTAGGTGTTCTAAAACCCATTTTTTTCTTGGTGAAATTATATGGAATTATAAGAATTATTAAAATGTGATCAGCTCACTAATAAGTATTTTTTTTCTTTATTTGGGATTCCTTTAGCATTAGCAATAATTAGATTCAGGTAATGGGGTATGAATATGGATGAAATACCTAGGTATTTAGGATTCTGAAAGTAATTTGCTTTAATCACTGTTTTCTTGCAGAAAATGTGTTTTCATAGGTACAAACAATTTCCTAGATACAAACATCTCATAAAAATCTTACAGAATTTAGAGTTGGGGTGTGTGTTTGTTTGGTTGGTTTTTAGTTCTTTCAATATTTCATTTTCATTTTAGGAGTAATTTTTCAGAGTTAATTTCTGCAATCAGGTTTTGAGGTACTTTTTCCAAAACAAAACAACGAAAAAGCAAAAGAAAATACTTTTCTCATAGGATCAGTTGAAAACCTGGATTAGGTATATTTAGAGCAAGATACAATTTTAAACAACACAATTTTTATATAATTAACACATTAGCTTAGAAGTCAAGTAAAAAGAAGCAAAACATCATTTCAATGGAACAGATCTTCTGCTTACAGCTCTTTCCTTATAAAAGGGAAAGATGTAAATCCAAACCAGAAAAAAATACTATATTGTTGTGAACCCGTACAAAGTAATCGAATGACAGATACAGAACTGAACTAATAAATCATAGAATCATAGAATTGTCTAGGTTGGAAGAGACCCTTGGGATCATCGAGTCCAACCATCTACCCTACTCTACAAAGTTCTCCCATACACCATATCCCCCAACACCACATCTAAACGTCTCTTAAACACATCCAGGGATGGTGACTCAACCACCTCCCTGGGCAGTCTATTCCAATGCCCAACCACCCTTTCTGTGAAAAATTCTTTCCTAATGTTCAGTCTAAACCTACCCTGTTGGAGCTTGAAGCCATTCCCTCTTGTTCTGTCATTAATTACCTGTGAGAAGAGATCAGCACCAACCTCTCTACAGTGTCCTTTCAAATAGTTGTAGAGTGTGATGAGGTCTCCCCTCAGCCTTCTCTTCCTCAACCTAAACAGTCCCAGCTCCTTCAACCGCTCTTCATATGATTTGTCTGCTAGGCCCTTCACCAGTTTCGTTGCCCTCCTCTGCACTCGCTCCAGCACCTCGATATCTCTCTTGTATTGCGGTGCCCAAAACTGGACACAATACTCGAGGTGTGGCCTCACCAGTGCTGAGTACAGGGGCACAATCACCTCCCTACTTCTGCTGGCCACGCTATTTCTAATACAAGCCAGGATGCCGTTGGCTTTCTTGGCCACCTGGGCACACTGCCGGCTCATATTCAGCCGCTTGTCAATTAGAACCCCCAGGTCTCTTTCTGCCAGGCAGCTTTCCAGCCACACCTCCCCAAGCCTGTAGCGCTGCATGGGGTTATTGTGGCCCAAGTGCAGAACCTGGCACTTGCCCTTGTTGAAACTCATACCATTGATGTTGGCCCAGTGATCCAATCTATCTAAGTCTCTCTGTAGAGCTTCCCTGTCCTCCTGGGAATCAACACTCCCGCTTAACTTGGTGTCATCTGCAAACTTGCTGATGATACACCCTATGTCCTTATCAAGATCATCAATAAAGACGTTGAACAGAAATGGTCCCAACATTGAGCCCTGAGGAACACCACTTGTGACTGGCCGCCAGCTGGATTTAAATCCATTGAGCACCACTCTTTGGGACCTCCCAGTCAGCCAGTGCTTGATCCAGCGGATCGTATGCTCATTCAGGCTGTGCGAAGCCAGTTTTTCCACAAGAATTGTATGGGGGACAGTATCGAATGCTTTTTGAAAGTCCAGGTATACAATATCAACAGCCTTTCCCTCATCTAAATAAATTATAAAAAATCCCCCACAACTCCAAACAAGCAACTAATCGGCATGTATTATAGAAAATGGATATTGTCATCATACTCAGATGTTTTTGATGAGTTTGATTGATAGAGAGATATTGTCAATGTAATATATTGGACTTCTGCAAGACATTTGACCTGGTATCATGAGAGATCCTGTTTCATAAATTCAAATGACAAAGATTCTGAAAACAATAAAACCCCCATGACCTATAATATGCACATTATATTAAAATCTGCTTAAAAAATATAAGTCTGAAAACATCATTACTAATATGGAATTGGATCTGAGTACTTGTGTTTCCCCTGGGTTCATCAGAGAACTTTCTTGCTGTATGCTATTTGGAATTTTTAAGAATGACTGGGAAAATTATAATATCACTGAGAAAAACCTGTTGGTGACATGAGAGGAGGGAGAGTCAGTAATGAGAAATGGTATAGAGAGTTTGGTTTCAGTGAAACAGTATCTATTTCAGTATGGCCAAGGGCCATGTACACAGGAATAGAGAATGTAAGCTACAGTAATGGTATGGGTTTGTTAACTTGGGAAATAGTAACTCTAAAAAGTACTTAGGGACGTGGTGGATAATCGACTAATAATGAGATCCCAGGTGACACTGCAGTCAAAAGGAATAATGGATATGGAGTAGTTGAGTAGGAGTTGTGAGATTATAATACATCTGCCTTTGACAATGACAAAACCATTCCTGGAATAATTTGTCCATTTCTGGTATCAGTGTGTTAAGAGAGGTGTTAAAAATCTGGAAAGGATTGGGAGGGGAGGAGGGAGAATGACTAAAACCTGGGCAGCAGTGTGCTCTCCTGGGGGACAGGAGGTACTCCATCTTTTCAAGGAGAAAATTACTTGATGATGTCTCTAAGTATCCATGTGGACCACAGAAATTCAATAGGAGTCCTTTCATTCTAGACTACCAAGGCGGAACTAAACCAATATTGGAAAGCCAAGATGACTTAAATTCAGCAGAAAAAAAAAGGAATCAATAATGAAGAGGATTCATCAGTGGAATGACTTTCGAACTTTTGCGGTGAATTTTTCATCATTAGAAACTATAGAGCCAGGACTGGATGTTTGTTTCATAAGACACCACACGCTTTACTTGAACTCTGGCTATTGCACTTTGGGCAGGAATTAGTGCATACTACTCCTATGGTTTGAACTGGTCATAAAATCAGAGTGCTCCCTGAGGCCCACCAAAATCTACGCGTGGCGTTTATTGATACAGGGAAAATTAGCTGGCACTTTCAGATTTAATTTGGAAGATTGCCTCCCATTGTGAACAAAAAAATCCTTTGAACTTTTATTAAAGACTCCAGTTTACAGCTTATATATGCTTAGCTTAAGATACTGTGATTACCTGGAGGTCGAGGTCTCTCAGCTGCAGGCAGCAGATCCTGGGCATGGCTTCATCTTACAGATGCTGCACACATGGAAGCACACGTCAACCTGAAAGCGTGGTAGATCCGCACATACTCTCCGCTTGGAGGGTGCAAAATTTGAACAGCTCTGGTCCTAATTCCCTTTTCTCACACTGGGAGGAAACTCTGTCTAAGCCTTGAACTTGTTAAGCAAGAATATTCATGTGGAAACTGCTGTATGGTATAGACAATGGGCAGGTTTTGGCACAGACCTCAACAGTCTAGGAAGACACCGAGGCTGGTGACTGTGCTCAGAAAACTGTCACCTGGTTCCCTTTACTCTACAGAAACAGAGTAACAGCACTTTTAACTAGCACAGACTCAAATGTCTTCTGCTCTTGCCAGTTGGGGTGCAGAATCTGGCCCCTTTGTAGGAGTCTACAGTCCACAATAAAGAAAACGATAGCAAATGCAGCTGCTACCCTAAGCCACAGCCATTTAGAAAGATGAGTCTGATTTCATGAGATATTATTCTACTTGCTCACCACGCCAGTGTTTTTTTTTTCCAATGCCTTTCCCCAGGAGGCTGAGCCTGAATTGTATTCCAGGGGCAATTCAGAACCTAGAAGGCAAGCTGGTTCTTATTTTTGAAAATTAACATTTAACTTTAATTGTTCCTTCCTACACTACTTTGGAAATTATTCCTCTGTGCAAACTGAATGAGAATGAAAAAGGTTATGTTCAGTTGAAGAGTTTAAAAAACCCCTGAACTTTAGCTCTAGTTTACCACCTTGCCTTCATGTTAAAAATAGCAATAAAAACAAAACAAACCTTGTCTGCATGCCTGTTTTACATTAGAACCTTACAAGGAAAGTTATAATGTTGTCTGTTTCTCTGCTGAAAAGAAAAATAACCAATTTACTCTTGTGTGGTTCAGGGGAAAATAGCCTTGAGAAAATGTTATTGATGTAGTGTATTTATGTAGGGTTGCAAGACAAATTATGCCATCAGCAAATAAGGTCAGAGTAGCAGAGTGAATTACTGGCAAAAATAGGTTGCTTGCAAAGGACAAAGGTTGTTTTAACTGCATATAAACCTTGAAGCCAGATGAGAAGAAATAATAACAGACTCTGTGCAATGTGGTATTTTAAAGGTCCCCAAAACTCAGATGATTTTTTGTGGATGACTGTCACCTTTTTAGGAAGGATGAAGAGGGCTGCATGGCAGAATCTGTGATTCTGTGGTGCTGTGAATATTTGCCTGTGATTATCAGGAGCCAGTTTAAGGGCCTTCTGTGATGTATGATGTAGCTGCTTCAGTCAGCAGGCTTTGGACCCTGCCTTCAGAAAGTAAAATGCTGTACTTGGGGATCCGCTCCTAATGCTTTCCCATCCAGTCCTAAAGAAGTTAATGCAGTTTTCTACAGTAGGGAAGAAGGAACACATCAATAGACACCAAACAACCTGCTTAACCACAAGTATGTACAGCAGTACACTGCATAGAAGAGCACACTGTTGAGTTTTTAACGAAACAGAATTCTGTTTTACAGTTCTGGATACTTTATGTAATTCCTCATCTGTCTGAAACATGTTTTACACAGGTTCTGCTTTATCCACGGCTGACAATGACTGCCAGAAACTGCTAATTTATTCCTAGTACATTTCAAGTTTTTCAGTCACTCATAAAAAGGAGCTTTGAAGGTTTATTTCTGGACTGGTTCTGGGTCAGCCAAATTATAACATCAGTTCTTTTAGAAAAAAAATCTCATAGTCATATTAGTTCAATAAATAATCTTTAAATAAAGTAGCATTAAGCATGTCAATATTGCTTTGCAGTTGTAATTGGCATTACTTGCAGTTTTTAAAAGAGCAAGCACATGGCTGGATACACCCTGGGCATTGGTTGCTCTCATGCTATGCATTTCACTTTAGTCATTGGTGACAATGCAACTCCTTTGGAGAAGAGATCAGAGTGGAGATCTTCCCTTTTTTAGGGGTGCCCTAACTGCTGGGACAGAGCAACAGACAGGATGAGTGCATAGGTACAGCCAAAACCAGGCTGTACTTAGACCACTTACACTGCCTCAAGATGATCTTCCCGTAGTGAGCACCACCTCGAGAGGACTTACCCTGAAGAGGTTGAACTGGAGTGGCCCAGAGCCGAGCCTGGGAAGGTGCTAGCATTATCCGTGCAGGTGGTGAAGGCCCCCAGGCTCAATCCTCAGCCTGGCCCTGACTGGCAGCAAACCCCATGGTTGCACATGTACAGCTGTTTCACCACACCCAGGCTTGAACCCTGGCATGCAACCGTATCTTCTGTTCTCAGCATGGCCCCCACGCAATCTTCCCAGGCAACAACTAGACATTGCTCAAGGTTGAGGACAGTCCAAGGACTGTTACTAATAGGCAGTTTGGGCATCAACGTCTTATTTTCAGGGCTTAGGAGACCCGGCTGGACATCACTGGGCTGCATCTGAACCTGGCTGGGGGTGATGGGATGAGCCCAGGCTGGTGAGAACTTGCTCTGCTGTTCCTGAGTGGATCCCTGTGTCTTCCTGGCACCCAGGAGCCACCAACCCTCTTGCCCCCAACTTCTACCGTGGGTGGCCATAGTCTGAGTGGGCAGTTTGGAAACATAAGCAATTAACAACTATTCTTTCCAAATTAGATTTTTCTCCTTTAAAACCTTTAAATATCACTGCTGAACTAATCTATCATGACAGTAAATCCTGCAATATGGTCACTGATGTTAAACTGACAGTTACAGCTGCTTTCTCGTGCTTTACACTGCTCATTTTTAGCTTTCCAAAACCTTACTTTGTAATATCACCTCTTACTTCCTGGGCACGTACAAAACATTGTCACTGTGCTTCTGCTTTCCCAAATGTTACTTGCTGAATAATATGAAAGAACATTTGTGTCCTTCGGTTGGTGGTTTAAAAAAAAATCTGTGAAACAGGTTTCTACAAGAAGAAAGTAGAAGAGGACTTTAAACAGTGTGATTGAGAAGGAATTATCTTCTTTACACAGCAGGTAGATGCTTAGATATATATACTTCATAATTATGATAAAGGAAATAGACCCGGAGAGTTCTGTTGTGGATCAGCGGTTAAAGTAATAGCCTGGATTCCTCGATTGTAATCCTGGCCTATCATCAGCTTCTAGGTTAGTGGCAAGTAAGCTCTTTTTGGGCCCAATTCCAACATCTTTTAAAGGTGTTTTATGCTGATGAAATTCAATTGATTCTAATGGAGTCACTTTCACTTTACATCAATAAAAGTGAAGTTGGGATATGATTACAGTCTCAGCTAACTCACCTACCAAGTAGATTCAGTCTATCAATTAGGACTAGGGGAGAGTTTAGAGCTGGAATTTTTATTTTCTTTTTATAAAAATACATCTTTTTGTAATTAAAAAATTGGTAGGAGATACGACATGGCTGTTACTTGAAAGGACGTGACTTAAAAAAGAATGTGTTGGACTCTTGGACTGAAAAAACACATCATTTTGAGTCGCTGAGTCTTCAGACTTCATACCATGTAATTGCCGACCCTTAATCTGGGTCCTGTTGTGATGTCAGGGACCTGGTAAATTGGAGGGGTTACCCCTCAAACACAGCGCTAAATGGTCTCAGGCCAGGTGGCACTGTCCTCCATCACACTGCGCACAGAGGAGCACGACAGTACCTTGAGTAGCTGCTATGTTAATCTTGTGTGGAGGACAGAGGCAACAGGCAAACCCAATTAAGGTGCAAATGAAGCCGAAACGAAATATTTTGGATCACTTAAACAGAAATTTAATGTTTTAATCCAGTGATGCCGTTATTGCCTTCAATATGAATTCAATTCTGCAGATTGCAAAAGACAATAGAAAACAGGCTGCTTATGGCAGAACAAACACAACGCCATTTTCTAGAGATTTGTTTCTTAAATCCACTGCCTAAAAAAATCCTTAACACCTTCCTCACTCCATAATTTCCTCAAATATGCACGCTTTCACCTTACATCTGTGATTATTAATTTAATGTCTATGTTGTAAAATGCCATCGCTCTTGAAACAGGCACATGCTGCCTGGCCAGTGAGGACCAGTGTCCGATTAATCGGGGGATGCCAAAGAAACAGATGACTGCTGAGTCCATGCTGCAGTTCATGTTCTCGCTGGGACATTTGTTTAAATTCTTTCCATAAACCTGAATTAAACCTATAGGAACTTAAAATCTCTGAAACCTTTGGCTGTATGAGCCAAAGGATTCAAAATTGCTTTGGGGAGGAGGAAGGAAAGGTGGATGGAGGAGCAGACTGATTTTCTGACTGCACAGGACTTTTCTTCTGAAAGCAAGCAAGGAAATGTGGCAGGAAATCACACATTTACAAATTGTGATTTTTTGGAACTTTATGTTCCTTGAGAATATTTTTTTTTTTTTTTTGTTTCAGCTCACATTTCAAGATGGGAACAAATACAGAAATACCGAAATTTTCCTCAAGGCAAAATTTTTTATATTATTTCCATCTCTAGTGCTTATTTACTTTACAGAGGTGTTTTGAGGCTCAGTTTTGGTCTAAAAATATTAAGAAATCTTTGGGTAAAAAGAACTTAAAAAAAAATTAAGCCTGTATTTTATTACAACCCCCACTAAATACCAGTTACCCACATTCGCCCTTCTAGCTTTTTTTGACTGCTCGTGGGACCTGTTTCTGGCATGGTTCTATCCTCTTTAGGCTGCACGCTTGCTTCAAAAGCATTCTATATATCATGACAGGGAATCTGGAATTTCTGGAGAAAAAGGAAGTTGAGGTGGATGGTGGACTTGAGCCTTCCAGCGCAGCTGTGATGTGTCTCTCCCGCAGCACTCTGCTATTCCAGCTTTGTGCCTGCCCGAGCCTCGGGCGTGCTGCGGGGCTGCAGCCCGGCATCGCTGCGGAGTGGAGAAACAGGATATTTCTGCCGGGAATGCAAGCTAATAGAGTGGGAAAGCCTAATGCAACAGGCGCCGCATTTTGGTTTGTTTACAGATACCTAAAATAAAAAAAAATCTGCAGTTTTCTGCCTGGAATGCTCTGTGTTGATTTTTGTTCTTTTAACCTTTTAACACCTAAGCAAGGTGTAAATTTTTACATCTCCACCCCAGCTGCAGGAAGAATTGGAACCAGGACATCAGGTTTCTTTCTTAATGTTAAAGAAGAAAGGCATAGCCTACATATCTTGATATAGCCTACATATCTTGATGTTTGATGGGCATTTGCATTCTTAGTTATAAGAATTTGTCATTATGGTATATAAAAACACTACTTAATATATTTACGCTCCAGGAAAGTAGATAAGTACTTTATCCCTGTTTTACATATGGCAAAGGAAAAATGGACAGACTGGAAGCTAGATATTTAGAGTTTTGAATAACTAATTTTCAGAAATCCGAGCTCAGGTGTCTGCTAAAATTAGCCTTGTTTAGGTTTATTATTATCATTATCGTTATTATGATGATAATGTCTGGACACCTACTCAAGCAGCAGGTTAAATTGTATTAGTCTGTGTCTAAATATACACAGAAAAGAAAATCAGCTTCTGACTATAGTGCTTATCATCGCAGGATGAAACAAGAAACCAAGCAGAGATATGGACAGGCTGCTGAGCTACGGAGGAGGGAGACCCAGAACTACACAATGTTTCCAATCCAATATCCTCAACAGGCAGCACAGAAATTGTATGTGCTATTTCTGCAATCGATTCGAGATTCCTGTTATATTAAATATATTTATATCTTTATAGATGGGTGTATATACACATAAAAATATTCTTTACACGATTTCACAGAGGTTTGCTGGACGCTTTTTCCACTCATGAAAAGCACCAGATGAAAAGCAAGAAGATGTCTTTTTGAAAGTATGGCACGTAACTGCTGAGGGTGGACATTTCTAGCTGGTAAATAAGAGGCGGTGGGTAGGTGGGTCATGAAGATACTTGAATCTGAAGACTGATGTCTAATGCTGTGCAGGAGCAAATGAAGGAGTGTCTATAAGGGAACTGAGACTATCAGGAAAAAAAAAAAGGATTTCAGGAGAAGGCTAAGGGAAGCAACACCCTTAATGAAAGAAAAAGTTACCAGATTGTACTTCACGAGATGAAAAATATGGCTCTCAAATATTTGAGCTCTGGCATGACCACAACAGGCAGAATTTAACTGACATGAATAGAAGATGCTGAAAAAGGCCTAGGGGTTGTCGTGGACATCAGGCTGAGCGTGAGGCAATGTATTTGCATCAGGAACACAGCAAAACTGCGTAATACGACCTATTAGGACAGCAAATTAAAAGCAATTAGTATCTTCCTTTACTTAGTCCCGATGAGGCCACACCTGGAATAATGGGCCGAGTTTTGGACTTCCCTAATTCAAGGGAAAAACTGGAGGGGACGCTTCAGAGAGCTGCCAAAATTACTGCTGGCCAGGGCAAGTGACTTATGAATGGAGTTTGAGAGAACCAGACTTTTTAGTCTGACAGAGAGGAGGCAAAAGAGAGATTCAATAGCAGCCTTCAGCTTTTTGAAAGGGATGAGGGGGAAAAGGTAGTTACCCAGGGTGGATATGGAATCCCAGTCCTTGGAGATTTACTAGACTTTCCTAAAGTCATGGCTGAGTTCATCTAGTGTTGGTGATAGATCCAGTCTGGGTGAGAAGTTCAACCAGTGACCTCCAGAGGTCTCCTTCAACCAGCATTTCTAGGAAGACACAGCAGTAGCTATTTTACTGCCAGTGGTTAATCTTTTCCAGGGAGTCAGAGAAAGCTGTCTGACCTGGACATCTGCATGTAAAAACAATTCTGATTAAGGGCTAAAAATTATGAAAACCATAGGACAGGTATTTATTAAGAGATTCTAAATGTCACTTCATCACATAGCATTCATGTGTTGAAAGGGTACATTACTGCTGTGTTAAAAAGTCCCACAATAACATTGCTATTGAATTGCCTGTCAGGTATAGGTCAAGTCAACAGAGAAAACGCATGGGCTTTTAGAGACAATGACACTTAATTACTAAGAATTCCTAACCAGTTCTGTAAAGAGTAACACCTACCAGTAGAATGCACAGAGAAGACCATATGTGTTCCTCACAAGTTTAAAATACTGGACAAGTGCAAAACAACGGTGCAGGGAACTTAAATCTGCATTGACTCAAAGTGGAAGTTTGGGAAGTGGAGTAATTGTATGAGCAAGCAATGAAGAAGTCGATTTTTTTATGCCCGGGAGTTTTAAAACATGATTGAATATCTTTGTGGGAGATACTAATGAAACACTTTGTTAGTGACGTATTTACAAGGAAAAATGGACAGGAGGGTCATGCAGGATGACATCCTATAGGGTATGGAGATTCCTTCAGGGCTTATGTGTGTACAAAACTATTAGGGACATGTCTAATAAAATGTACAACATCAGTTAGCCATGCAGCCCAATTCAACATCTGTCTGCTAGCTTGAAGTCAGTCCCACGCAGTGACAAACAATACATGAAGAAAGTGAAAAAGAGGAACAGAGAACTTGAAAATGAAACCTCAAGAATGTGAGAACAATCCTCTGACATAAAGAAAGTTGAGGTTTGGTTTCCCGCGTTACCCAAGGAGCACGATGGCCTCTCAGAGACCTCTTTCTCCAGAGGCACAGGTTTCAATTTGCACCAAGCATCCAGAAGCAATTCAGTAAGCTATCACAAACCTACAAAATCCTCCGGGGCTGAACCAGGCCCCGGTTTAACTCCCACTGGGCACAGGGAGAAAGAAAGTGATAATTAGAAGAGAATGTAGGAAAGCAGTGGACAATTTGAAATGTTGCCTGGTGCTAGGAAAAGAGGTCTGTTAATGGCCAAAAATACATGAAATATACCAATGGTAATAAAGATCTTCACTTCACCAGAAGGTACTCTTAAAGGACAGCTCTCATCCAGAACTAAATGGAATGATTTACCTCTAATGCCAGTTGCCAATGTTAATTGCCAATTATTAGTCCTTAAAAATCTGTTCCTTGAAGAATCCCTTTAGATGGTGTAACATGCCAATGTGATTCAAAGCCCTCACTTTTTCATGCTGCAGATTTTTAAAACATCCACCCTCTGTTCAGTGCTGGCATTGCCAGGAAGAGTCGGAGCACCAGCTCATTTAGGTGCAATCTTTCTGTAGCAATTAATTAAAGGATGGTAAGAGGTAAGGAACAGTCTTTTGAAGTAATAATAACAACAGAAATAATAACTATGGTGGTGGTGATGATGGTAATGAGAGATGTACTAAACTACAGAAAAAAAGTTCAAGTAATGGGATCCGCCAAAGCAATAATAAAGAAACTGAAGAAAACTATAGAAACTAGCTGAGGCAGCAAAAACATCTAGGCAATAAATTACTTTGCCAAACTTAGACTTCAGGAGTGGCTTCTCAGCCTTGAACCATTTCTTCATGCTTCCTTCAGTGTAAAGCCTATGTATCCATGCAGGCATCTTCCCTGCAGGTGTCTATAGATGTGGTATTTGCATCCAGAGAAGCGATGGTAATGTTTGGTGAACTTGATGCTTGAAGGATGAGTCAGATTTACAGTACCTTTGCTACCGAACTGTGCACACAGGCCAAAATTTCTCTTACACTTCTTGGATGTGGCAACCTAACTGCTAAAATCTGCACAGTCAGTGAGATGCCTCCATGAAGCAAAACAGCTGCTGTGTGCACACAAAGTCTATGGCTGATCTTGACACAGTAAGAGCAGATAAACTTTTACCTGTCTGGCAGCTTAGCCAGAATGTCAGTGGATTGCCAGACACCTTCAAAGCCTCAACACATATAAAAAATGTGATGTAACACATGTAAAAAATGTGATGTTCTTTCAGGTTTGAAATTTGCCTGGGTGGTAGAAGAGGACCTGCCCATCAACACATGAATATTTTTCAGTCTATATTTGTGTTTTTGAGCCCTCAACTTCTGTACATTTATAATTTAAACTTAAAACCAGGAATATTACACAACTATCGATTACTGTAAGGCTACAAGTGCTCAGACACGAGTAACCCATAGGTGCCAGAATGCCTGCAGAGGTAGATAATAATAGGCTTAGTTGCTGAAATCTTATATTTCCATAAAGATAGGCACAGGTGCAAAAGAAAGCAAGACAGATAGCCAGAGAACAGAGGTCCTAGTTTATGAGTTTATGAAAAGGGACTAAAATAATTTATTTGCTTAACAAGATGAAGGTAGATGTGGGATGTGATTGCTGCTTATATAAAATATCCTTTGCCCTTCTTGCTCTTTGTAACTATTTAAGCAAAATACAATCCTAACACAAATAAACCGGTCATAAACATCTTTGGAGTGGATATTAGTAAGACATTTATTGGTTCAGGAGCAAGGTGACATCATAGCTCTCCAATAAAAAGAGTAAGGACGGGAACAGAGACTAGCAAGGGAACTAAGATGTCTAGGAGTGAGCATATTGCAAAATCCAAGGAAGTTTTAGGATGGAACTTGGCCACATGACGACTTGACATCCATTTCTGTATTATGCCAAAACATTGTTCAATCCTGAGATTTCCAAGGAATTAGCTTTTCTGGCTTCACATGTTCTGGTTTGAGGTTGAACTAGAGCAGGGAGAGGACCTTGTTTTAAATATAACACCAGACTACATGGACCTGCAGAACCTGGGCAGGCTTAGCTCTGCTATCGTGTTATCTTCTGTCCCTTGGATGGCTGTTGAATGACCCTACTGGTCTTCTTTCCAAGCCAGTGCCATTCCATAGTGACTTCATGGCTCTTCACAAACTCTCCTAGTTCATTTAGGAAACATTTTTTCCAAGTGGCAATGTTTATTATTACTGAACTTTCCAATTCCTTCCCCTTTGCTCTCTTTTGCTTCTGGTGTCTGTTTCTCGTTTTTAACATGATACTCAGAACCTCACACTTTCAGGACTTGTTTTTCAGATAAACTTCATATAGCAGTGCCTAAAGCCTGGAAGCTCTTCAGATCTCACTAGCTGAGATTTCTCTTGGCATTATCACATCCCTCGCTGGCATGCAGTCAATGAACCCTGCTAATATACCATCAATCCTGTCTGGCCCTGGAGAAAGGAGAGTGCCGGGACTTGGCCAGAATACTACTGCATTTGGCTTATTCCCAGCTGGAGTTGTTTAAAACAGTCCCCAGGCTGCTTTAATGCATGCCAAAGACAGCTTGAAAATCAGCGAGTTGACTCCCTGAGCCACCCCATTTCCTCCACCTCCTGTGCCCGATGGTCTCTGGGCACATCAGGCAACAGGGGCCAGGCAGCTCTTCTCATCCACTGCCGCTGACAAACTTCAATGTCATCAAAGCTTCCCAGCATACCTATCGCTCTGTCAAGTAGCTAAACATTACTGCACACGTGAGTAGACTGAATCCTACAGAGACTGTGAGAGAACCTGAGTTTAAACTTTCAGATATGCAAAACGCCCTCTTTGTATCATTATGCTTTAGAACCTGTGAAATAAAATTATATCCCGGACTCCACACACTGCTGGTGCATGTGTGAATATAAGCCACAAACTCCCCTTTCTTCAGATGCATTAACTACCACTCAGTACTTTATCTCTTCCTGCAATAAAACAGAGGTTTGTGCATTTGCAGAAATATTGGCTATTATCTTCTGTAAGTCCCCTGGCTATTTTTTCAAAGATGAGTTATCATGGAATTGGTGGAAAAACTCAGCCTGTGGAGTTTGAATCTTGTTCTTTGCTACCTAGGCTTCGTAGAGATATTTTAAAAAGGTGCAAAACGAGTGTAAAAAAGCTGTTGTTACTATCTATGAGTGTTTTACACTCCCTGTGCACTCTCCACATGGATGTAAGAGATGACATAAGGCAACAAGGTGTCTTGGCTGAAACTCAGCAACAGAATATATTCAAAAGCCATCCATTCCCCTCAACTAAACCCATCTGATTTATTCCTTAGATCTGCTGAAATCAATATGAAAAGGGTAACTTTTAAATGGAAAAAGTTCTTTTTTCAGACACCGAGCCATCACCATGACAGTGTCCATTTTCCATGCTCAGCTGAACCCGTACATGCCTGCCTGGCAGCTTCACTGACTTAGCATGGGTAGGGAACGTGCACTTAGCATTGCTGGGAATGTTTATTCTGAACATCATTGCGAGTTTTTTTTTGCCAAAGAACACAGGAGGGCTTGTTTTTCCTGAAATTCAACCTACCGCTCTTTGAACTCACAGATTAACCTTATTTTGCCAGTGGGTTTTGGCAGCTGTAGTTGGTAATTCTGTAGCTTTTGTGGGTTTGGTTGTTAGGGTTTTTGTTGTTGTTGGTGGTGTTTTTTTTAAATAAAATCACAACAGTGTCTGCCTTCGTACTCTAATCCAGACCTTATCCTATGAATAAATCTATTTAAAGACAGCACCACGGTGTACTGGCTAATAGTGCTGGAGATGTTGAGAGCTGTCTCGTTCTGCGATGTGTTCTCTGTACTCTGCAGACCCTGAGACTGTAAACTCTTCAGGGCATGGACCTTGTCTTCTCTTATTTGGTTTTTATTTTTTTTCAAATTCCATAAACACCTATAATGTTAGGAATTAATAATGGCTTTGGGAGAATACCATTCAATATTCAACAAAGTGTTAAACTCAAATATCCAGCATTATATCCAAATCTACTTCTACCAGCCTAATCACCATTAAAATATCAAATCCCTTGAATAAGCTGTTTGTATTATTCACTGAAACTGTAGTAGTCTTTTTTAACACTATTAATAAAAAATACTTTTTATCAAATTCTCTTTCATTACATATCTGTGTTTTTATTATGGTTATATCCTTTTTTACATTAGCCTTCCTTTATTTTCCTCATTTCATTCCTCCACCTGCAGGAAACATTCTTGAGCTCTGACCACAGTTTACTTTTGAATCCTTGGGTAAACCATCTGCACACACCTTCAGCACAAATATACACTGAATGCTCTGGCATAATAGCGCCTTCCAAAAGGACAAATAAACTAACGAACAAAAATTTAAAGAGGGTCAATCAAACACATGGGGATTTGCCTCTTAATGACCTAAGCCCCAATTCAGTGTTGGCACAGCATCATATATTTGCATACCGCAATCTCCACAAAAAGATTCAAAATAATTTTACAACATACGGCCACCTGAAATGCAAAAGTGTCAACATTTGGGGGTGAGTGCAATACTTTAGAGCCAACTACTAGATAAAATAATGAAAAGGAACATCGATGGAAGACTCTTCATTTTGTTTGCAGTGAGTGAGAAGCACAGAATAAACTTTTAAGCCAGAACATAAGCGGTTTGCTGAGACTTGAAAAACCTCCCCAGCGATATGAGCCTGTGGTCCTGAAAAGTTTATAATGGGTGGAAATGGACTTGTCAGGTGCCTTCTACTTTCTGTGACAGACAGAAGTTGTGAAAGACACAACTAAAGATTGGAGATTAGTCTGAGAGGAGCCTTGAACTGGCTATACATCTGCATATATATTACTCTCTATTTGTTATCTGTGCCGTCCTGAAATTCCTTATGCTGTTATCTGGTGAGAGGAGCCACAAGTCAGAATAAGCCTGGCTGTACGCATACCTCAACAGACACAGTCAAAACAAAGGCAGGTTCTGCGGGGCGAGCAAGAGGAATGATTATGAAATCATACATAAATACATCATTTTTGGTACAAAGGACTTTCTGCTCTGGGTCAGACCAGTGACTCATTATATCCAGAATGTAGTGTCTGGCAGACACACACTGCTTTTGAGGAAAATATAAGAAGTCTCTGACAGTATAACTGCCTTTATTCTAACAGGCGATGCATGAGCTTATGCCCTAAAGCAGAAGTTTTGAATCCAAAAAGGAGGGAGGTGTGCACGCAGCTCTGTCTGTCCTGGTACAGGCTCAGAAGGTGGCTAAGGCATGCACCCAGCCAGCGAGCCAGGCTTTCTACCCAGCCCCAGAGGTGTTTTTCTGGCCATGTGTTTCCCAGGTTACGTATCCTCCTTGTACCACATGCTCTCTGCCTCCTTTTCATTTCAAGTTTGCTTTCTTGTTTCTTTTTTTTTTTATGTGATAAGATACTTTGAAACGTGTTTTGTCTTCCCTGTGCCATTCATTGTTCTGCAGCCTATATTGTAGATCTCTGAAAACATGTCCTACCAAGCCCTGACGTTTCATGAGTCTTACAGTTTTCACATCCAAGTCAAAAAGTTAAAATTTGCTTATACTGTGCTTTTAAATCACAAGCCAGGTGAGGTGAGTGAAAGATTCCACGTAACATAGAAAACATGAAGAAATCGCCTCTTGGAAATAATTAAACATAGCCATGCAGTGTGGCTGTGCTTCTTTTCAAAGAAAAAGGCCACAGAGAAACGTGAGTTTGTGAGAGTCGGCGTCACACAATCGATGTCTGGCATTTGATGGATTATCTGTTATGCGTATTTGAGTAAAAATGACAAGTTGTGTTCAAGAAACCCTTCCAAAACTAATTCTATATGAACTTGAGAAAGGGAAGAGATAGCAACCAAAAGCTGAAAGGGTTCTGTTTTGTCAGCTGTGAAGCCAGAGGACCTGTGAGCAGAAGCCAGCAGGCAAGGAACATAAAACACGGAAAGACAGTGATAATCTTACAAAGCCGCCGTTGTGGACGGGAATTTCTTGCGTGGTCAACCATGGACTGTACAAGCAGCAGTGCCTTGAGGGCCACAGGAGGGAGGACAAGACACGGCAGCACTGTGGAATACCACACAAGGAAAAGTATAGGCTTCAAAGCGAGTCTTGTAAGGGCGACAGAAAGAATGATTCAGCAGAAAACCCAAATGCATACCTCCTTATTCAGCAGGGTCTTATAAAATGAATAAATACATACATATATAAATAAAATGGATAGAAGGAAGCTGGACAACATAAAGCAGGCTCTCTGCTTCTGTTTTATCGCACACAATCTGCATGTGAGTAAGTCAGTAACTGAAATCTTGGACAAAAGTATGATTTGTACTGTAAGAAACAAAGCACTTCCATTTCAAAAGCCTGGCAAAGGCAGGCTACGAGGAATTCTTCCTTCGGGGAGTGCAGGCTAAAGCTGACTCGCTTTCAAATACTGCATTTTGGGGTTTGCTTATAAAATCATAGGATCATAGAATGGTTTGGGTTGGAACGGACCTTAAAGATCATCAAGTTCCAGCCCCCCTGCCATGGGCAGGGACACCTCCCACTACACCAGGTTGCTGAAAGCCCTGTCCAACCTGGCCTTGAACACTTGGCTCCTAAGGTCACTGCTTTGGGCAACTGGGACCCTCCAAAGCCTTTTGGCACTGGTTCATGGCCTGTCAGAGCCAGGTCCCTCAGCCTCCTCTCTGAGCTCCCTGCTGGGGACATCGGTTGTCACCCCCCATGTTCTCCAACGAAGACCCTCCCTGAGTTTCTTGCACTACCTCTTCCATCATCAAAATGTTTGGTGCTGACCAGTGATACAAAACCAGGCTGCAAGGAGGGTCTCAATTGCTTGCATTTTGAGGAGAGACAAAGGTAAAATCGGTCCTAAAAAAATAAGGCTTGCCAGAACAGAGTGATTGCTTTCTGCATAGCTGCAATGTAGTTTAAGGATTGCAGCAATGAAGGTAGCATCAAGTGCCTCAGAGCCTGGGTTTGTTTGCTAACTACCAAGGGTTTGGACATAATGCAGTGAATACAAATGCTTTTTAGACCAGAAATATCAGCTCTGTCTGTTGCCAGCTAACCTACCTCCCAGGCAGACTGGACATTCAGAATACCAGTACCACATGCTTTAGATCAGAGGCTTCACAAGTAAGAACTAAAAATAGCACCAACGCGCTCTCTAGATCAGATATTCTTTCACATCAAAATAATAGTAGGCTATGTTTCATGTGACAGTCATTGCAATCTCCCAGTTACTCAATTTTAAAGTCCCTCCTGCATTGCACTTTTCTTATGACTAAGTCCTAAATTCCTACCTGAATCTGTATGGTTTGGTACTTCACTTCTATAGATTTTCTGCCAGCTTTCTTTTTAGTTTTACGTGATATTCATTTGATGAGTTTCCCCATGTTTTAGCCACTATCTGCAAACCAGGAACATCAAAAAACACCTTGATTCTTTGCAATATAACAGAAACTTGAACAGATAATGATGAGATATCTCCAAGTAAAAGAGAGAGGGAAAGAAGTAAATATCCCCTTATTTATTTAGAAGCCTCTGGGCCATCCTGTCCAAACAGAATGGCTGGCCAAAGCTCACAAGAAAAGGAAAGAGAGCTACGAAATCTCTCAAGGGTTTTCCAAGGTGGACAGGATTCAGGCAGTTTCCTTGAGGGCCTGGGGTCTGTATGTTTTTCTAAAGGGTTGGTCAAAGCCTCTGCATGAATTGTCCCTGCCTGTTGCTGATTGTGTCCCTAGATGATTAAATCACTTCACTGCTTCAGTTGCCTGGGCAGTTTTATAGATGCAGCTGTCAACCCCAATACAGGAAAGCTACCAGCACGTTGTCTCTCAAGCCAAATATTAAGTGTATGCTATGGGCCCCGAGGTGCTGAAACGCACACTCAAACACCATCCTGCAGATGCTCAGCGGATGGTTGAAGAGCTCATTCCTGTGGTGAGAGCGTTCAGTTGAGGCTTTATGAGCAAGCGGTAGTCAGAGTGAGGGGTGTCCTCGTTGAAAGGCTCACCTCATCCATCTCCTGGGACCGTGTGTTCATTTTGCTTCAAAAAGAAAAGCAAAATCAACTCACAGAGACTCTACATCCCACTGCTTTTTGGAGTAGCCTTCACAGAGGTGCACGGATGAGCTCTGTGTCTGTTTCTTCCATTCAGGCTGATGGCAAAGACACCCAAGCTAGTATCTTTTTCATACCAGTACATATTCATGCAGAGCACTGTAGCTAAAGATTTTTCTGTGCCAAATTGACACGGAAGAGTGCATTAGCAGTTAGGGGCAGTAGACATCTTCCAGACAGTTATTGTCACTTGTTTCTCTCTGCTCAGTGAGATTGTCATACTAATGGTCTGTCTGCAGCCTCAGATGTTGCCCAGTTTTCCAGGAATAAGGCATTCTTCATCCTGAATTTCCCTTATCACTGCTGCTCATTCAGCTGCATAATCCTCTCCTGTTTTGCCTTGTACTCAGAACCAGCAACCGACAATCTGCAGCTGGTCCCAGACTAAGCCCTTCTCAAGTGTTATTGGGATATTTCTTCTGGCAGCTTGCAGGTGTGGGGAAGGGAGGCAGCACAGCTTTGCAAATCCTGTGTAACACAGCATCCTCAGCTCCAAACCCAGTGCCAGTATGGCAGCAGAGCTCCCCACCACTGCTCGCTGGTGCAGAAGTCAGGGAAGTTCCACGTGGTTGCAAAGAATCAAATACACAAAAAAAAAATTAATGTGTGTGTATATATATATAAATTGCTATGTTGACAAGTGTGTAGCAAAATGGGGACATTTAGGGTGAAATAGCTTCCTCATAGTGGGAGAAAGTCCAAGAAAGAGGATGCTCCAAGCACTGGGTGGGAATGAGTCACATAAAGTGAAGCCTGGAGCGTTCTGGGATTGAAAGAAGATGCCCATAATGCACCCAAAGTTCCTCTTAATGAAATGTCTCAAAAGACAGCGGCATAACAGTCCCTTCATTTCTCCTCTCCTTTTCACCTGTTGAAGTAACTTGTAAGAAATATTGGCACATTGTTACACTGATGACTGCTGAGCAGTGGTTGGCTGCTTCATCTGTAGCTATCACACTGCAGTTTGGTACCACAGGAGTATTTGTGCCTGTTTTTATGATGTTTTAGTAGTATATTGTCAATAAAACAGGTTATCCCTATTCCACAGGGGTTGATACCTGTGAGAGTTAATAAACAGGCAACAGAATCTCTGGAGTAACAGATTGCCTATAATCATATCTCTAAAAGGAGACATTAAAGTCAGTGTCATTTAAAGGTTCTCCACTGCTCAGACGCTCCCTGAGACATGTGCTGCCAAGATTTACCTTCCCATGCAGCCATTTTAAACTTTGCCCTGTAAGAACATGAGAAACTCGTACTGGTAATAACTGCCAATTTGCCAGAAACCAGATGGTGCCCTTGCACCCTGTAACAGGCAGCCTTAGCCCTTAGCAGAGTATCCTCTCACTTGTGGAGAGGTCAAAGGATGCACGCAACTGTTGTGTCTTCATCTTCCCCTGCACATGCTGGCCGATAAACTGGAGCCAATAAAAATAACAGTGGAAATGTTAGGTATTTTGGAAGCTGGCCATAATGCAAAGACCTTTCTTTGCAGCAGAGGGTCAAAAGCTTGGGCTCTCAGTTTTAAATCTTATCCAAAAGATAAGGGAAGATCTTCCTGGAGCAAAGTGATACAGATCAGAGATTCAGGGATGAGGGGAAAACTGAAAAAGCTAAGACATTATTTTGGATTTTAAGTATCACTTGAATTTCAGTTTCTTATCTTTTCTATCCCCCTCCTTACTATTTTTTACAAGTTTGTGCACTTTTTTCTTGTTCTTTTCTGTTATACCCGTCTGCCCTTCCATTCAACAAGCAGAGTTAATCACTAGGATTTAGAGTTTTATGACTTCCTGGTGGAGGGAAAACTTTGCAGCAGCAAATTCCACAAAAAAAGGCCCAAACATGGCTAGTCTTGGTGTTCAGCTGGAAACCGGTCACCATTTTATGAAACCTCTCCTTAGCCATCCCACGTCAATCACTCCTTTTCCAAGTTTCCTTGTACCCACTTAACACAGCTTGACCTGCACACAGAGCTCCGTCACAGCATCTGTTTCCTTCTTTATATGTTAAATCTTTGCTCTTCTATAAGTACATCGCTGGTAAATCCTTCCTCTCTTAATACAGAAAAAGGAGAGGGTGTTTTTCTCTTGGCTCCTTATGCCATCACACATGATGTCTCTTACCTCTGGGAAAACAAGAGCCAAGGCTTGGGGGAGCACGTTGGAGAAGGCGGTTTGAGCGCGTCTCAGGGGAGGTAACTCATAAGGAAGCTCTTTCAAGTGCTTCTGGCTGTATGCTAGCCACCAAGGAGAGCCATTAAAGGGTTTAACGCAGAAGAAACCTCCAGTCTGGTAACAGCAGAAGTGCTTTACATTGTTTACCTCCCCCCCAAAACCCCAAAACCCAAAGTGTAAAGGAGACTTTTTATCTTTCTGTGGTGAATAAATGCAAAGTGAAAAAAAACCCAACACTTTTTTTTCAATGTAGATGACAATAACAAGATCAACAATGACATCATCGGCATCTAGGATCATCCACTAGGTTACACAGAGCATTTTGGGAGGTGGAAGCAAACATTTTCTTGTAAATCAGCCAGCAGTTGGTGCCCACACAGCCTCATGAATTTAATGGAAACATATTACGGATGTTCCAAAAGAGGTTAATTAAGCATTTTATTCCAGGATTATAGAGTTCAAACAAAACACATACTAAGCTTCAAATGTTCACAGAACTTCATGGAAATCGGACTTAATTTACTATAGGTTTTGATTCTTTGCCAGACAAAAAAAAAAAAAAAAAGAGAAAGAAAAAGCTGAAATCTTCAAGTCAGACACAGCCTGTTTATAGGCAATAAAGATAATTACGTGTTGCGAATGGAGCCATCCATATTACAGTGAGAGGAAAACAGACACACGGAACATTTAATAAAGAAAACCCTTTAAATTTTCAACTCACAGCCTCCTAAACCTGAGGCAGATAATTCATCTCCCAGGATACACATTCTGCTTGAACTCTATGGGGATCTGAAACTAAGAACTGCAAGTGTTAAATTAGCTAAAAACAGGAGAGGGATTTTTTTTTTTTCTTCATGTAAAAAGACATATGATCTACCAGAGCTAAGAATCATAAGAAGGAGTGACATATGAAGGGACTTGAGTGACTCAAACTAATAATTTCACAGTTTGTATCAACAGCTTTATGGCAATATATGCTATGATCACTTACTTTAATCCTTCAGAATTAATTATAAAAGCTGTTCACAAAAGAAAGTGGTAATGGATTCTGTATTTTTTCATGTTGAGATAAAATTTTCAAATAATTAACCATGCTATGTTATGGTCAATTATATACACGGGGGCAAGGGGAGGGGGTCTTAGCACTTGTTCTTGTAGTGAGTAAAACTCATTAAGCCAGAAGGTTTGGTACTGTTCCTTTTCACTAATTTGGTTTGTTCTATTGTGGTGACACTATTCTGTTATGTAAATTCTGCACGGGATAATTAACTCTGTACATTTAATAAGGTAGGACACACTTTTTTTCAATCAGGCTTTGAGTCGCTAGAAGATCGAGAAAGTCATTTGTTTTTAAGGAATGGTGGGACAAGGCAATACCATAAGTTCTGGGACTTCCAGGCTGTTTGCATAGTGTTGCTATTGCACTGTATACATTATGGCTTCTGTAGAACTCTCTATATGTGAGAGTATAAAAGAGGAAAACTGCCAGCTATTACACACATACCCTGAAAGCATTCTGCTTGAAATCACCTTGTTAACTCACTAAATGAAAACAAATTAAACCTATTATGGAAACATCTAAGGACATTTGCTTCTTTCTGGATCCTTGCAATAATAAACAGAAGAAATAAAAATTCATTGCAATTCAGGGAAAAAAAAGAACAACCCAACTGCCATATTTCTTGAACATTTCCAGGTAGATCTTTTTGATTTAAAAGGTTTTTGAGAGCCAAACCTTATTTTGATTGTTGCACACTTTCTGGCACCAGACACTCAAACTTATTTGCATGTTTGCTGGTTTATAGAGGGTGTATATAGGAGTTTTATTGGATTCGGTTTATGTCAACTCGGGGAAAGCAATTATGAACCATTTTTACTCAGGAACGTCCCTGAGAAGGAGTTGTCTGAAATGGTATTTTTGATGCATATAAACTCAATTGTTACATTTATATCTATTGTTCACCCAAGGTTTTCAAGAAGACTTTACTCTCGTGGTAAAGAGTGCTCATGGATTAGCGGGCAGATACTATCAGAGGAGTTTTGCGTGTGAGGGACCCGAATCAGAAGAAAGACAAATCAGATGAGTTCTCCATGGCACAGGCAAGATGACAATGAGGTCTAGTGACCACCTATCCTGTGGGTCAAAGCACAGCAATTTTTTTTAAGTATTTCATTTAGAGAGAGTAATTTTCCTGACAGAGCAAAGCTAGAGAAACCACTGGAGTTCCCAGGCCACTTCTTGCAAAGCCTGTGTTTTAATTAACATTTAGCTAAGGGAACTCGTGCAAGTATTTTTATGGGCATAGCTAAAATCCTCCTGCCTGATGACTGACGATATTGCATCCCTCTTCAGCAGATGGATTAAATGGGAGGTATATTGGGATTCAAATGATGATCTTGGCTTCAGAAAGTTAACTATTTCATACCTAATACAAAGCCTATATTGCTTCACTTCCCACTGTCTCTGTTACAGAAAACAATAAGTGGATATACAGGTTTTTAGGTGGATATACAGGGTTGTTTTTTTTTTTTTCAGGGGACGAGCTTTGAATGAATAGGTAGTGAGAACGGGTAAAACCAAAAACATTGAACCTGGTGGATCTGTCTCCTGCAGCCTGTATTTCTGAATATAGTATGGCTAGCGCTACAGGCACTGGCTTATACTCAAAATTTAATATCAGCTCCTCTAAGATTATAATGCTATTAAGGAATTAGAGCCTAAAAGTTACCTACAAAAGTGGCAGGCAGTATTTTTGTCTGAAGTGTGCAGATTCAGGTTGGTCAGAACATTTCCATATTTACTTACCTATTTCTGCTAAAACCTAACCTCACCCATTCTAAAAAGCTCTAAAAAAGAAAAAAAAAAGTTTGCATTTTCTTTTTCAACATTAAAACAATATGTTCTGACTTTCCAGTTCCAAAAGACATTTCTTGCCAAAATTCAGTTCAATCTTTTTAAGAGAGTTTAAAAAAGGGTTAAGAGAGCTTGAAATGAAACATGATGCGACAGGTCAAACAAAAAGATTTTTTTCTGCCTGAAATGTTTTTTTCTCAAGTTACTGGAATCACCAATGAACCAAAGCTGCATTTTTTTTACCTAAATCTACTCTACAAAATACATAGTGTGTAAATATCAAAGGGCTGATTCTGGCAAGATTCAGGAGGCATGTAATAGCCCATTGACTTCAGCGTGATTTGGCAGCACTCAGTGTCCCACTAGAGGACAGAAAGAGTGAGAGAAAGTGTTTGGGGAGGAGGTCACACATAGAGAGGGATTTTTTATTTTTCAACTGACCTAAGGGAGAACTTCATATTCTGAGAAATCTCTCAGACTGTGACCTTTCACCATGGCATTTAAAACTAAAATGTACAAAGGAGTGGGAAAATATAATATAGGGATCAATCCTGGAGTAGGAGGTCATGAAGATGAAATAAAAAGCTTTTCTAGCTTTGCTTTACAAACCATTGAATACCAAACACAAATTAAATAAAGCATTGATTTCCATGCTGTTTCTGTAGTTGTTCCTATCACTATAAGATTGAGCACCATTCAAAACCACAACAATAATAAGACTGGCAGCTTAATTTTGTCATGGCATTAAATAAAACCTCTGGGATTTATGACTTCTATGTAAGATATCTGTCTCTAGTCTAGTGACCCTAAAGAAAGCCTTTGTAAAAAGAATCAGCACCTTCACAAGACAATTCTTCCAATCAAAAGTAGAAATTTTACGAAATGCACCTTTTATTCCATTAACTGTATGGATATAATTTACTCAGGTGGAGTCAGCGTGAAGTATCACTTTGTCTTACTAATACGTGTCAACCATAGGAATGTTTTGCCGAGTCAGTAGAACTGTTATACTGACCGTTAAAGCATTCCAGCTACGATTAATCAACACTGTTGTACCCTGTGCTGATAAAATAAAATTGTCTTCCTCTGGATAAAACCAAGTATACCAGGAGAAGGAGTCTTTTGCCAGCAAAACCTGTGGCTGAAGCTGGTGGTGCTTCTGGCATTGCTGTTGTGCCAATGAGGGTTTGAACACTGTACATCCTTGTCCGACACAGCTATGCTAATAGAAATCTGCAGCTCACAACTGACTCGAAGTGTAGAAATACCTGCATTAGATGCATAGTTGCCCCAAGCAGAAGCTGTTTCTATATTGGATAATTCCCACTGCCATCTAACGTGGCCTGCTGACCTCAAGCGCTTCGGATCCTGGAGAATTGCCCGGGTTTCTCTGCCCTAAACCCAGCTCCGCGGCATGGCATTGATAAATGCAGACAATTCCTCTACAAAGATGGTCACAGTAGTGCCTTTAAATTTACTCAGCTGTAAACTTCTTGTACCCGTGCCAAACCCTGCTGTTTAAGGAGATGCAAAAAGGCGCAATTAAAACAATGTAATTGAGTTAAACATAGGAAAGAATTAGGTTGAATACATGGGAAAACTTCCTAGTGGCAAGAAGCTGACTTCAGAGGGGTTGGACATGGGTGTAGAGTTTGAGGCACTGGAGAACTGGGTCCTCAGGTAGAGGAAAATGGAAGAGGGCAAAATAAAGTCAAGTCTAATTAGCTTACAGAGTCACATGGGAAGCAGCCATATGGGTCTGTGCAGCTACAGCTCTTTGAAGTGAATTAATTGCTTTGACCTGGTGCTGACTACTGCTTGTCGAGAAGGTGGGATAAGTCTGTTTTTTGGGGAAGCGACTTAAGGAAGGAAGATGCTGAACCCTGAAAAACAGTGACCACAGGAGTGCTGGGGCAGAGAGTGACTTGAAAAGCAACGCATCTTTAAATCCTTAATATAAACCACCTTTAATAATTCAGTAATTGGGCTGGATGGTGACGTATGGACTCAATGATCTTAAGGGTCTTTTCCAACCTAAATGATTTTATGGTTCTATATCATAATCCGTTCTCCTACCTCAGTTATTTAACCATCTATCTTCAGCCATAGCTTCGCAATTCAGAACGATGCTGCAACTGCTGTGTCATCAAGGACTTAGCTATATACTAGTCTTTACAAACTTCTCACTAAAATAAACCTTCATACACCTTTGTATCTCTTCTTAAAATAAATAGACACTGCATCAGTAACGAAGTTTGCCTCAGTTTTACCTAGCAAAGTTTAGCTTATGGTAGTATTATTATTACTCCTAGCTCTGCCCAAGATCAATATGACCAAGCTGGTCTCTCTAGGATGTTGTCCTAAACGAGATACATACCTCATTTTCCCCAGTGGCAAAATAAATAGGCTTCTCTCAAGTGAAGTTTGGAACAAAGCATCTTGATTGTTTTTGTGAAGTGGGGGAAACCCTGGTGAGCTGGGACTATCGTACATGCTCTGCTTTGCAACAAAGTGTATTAGCTTCACAACATGAAACCTAAAGCTCCCCAGAGGTAGCCGCCTCAGTCTCCTGGGGAAATGTAAACACCGTTTTATCCCTGTCATTATATCTCTGTTGTTCTTGAAGCAAAATGGAAGCAAAAGCCCATTGATACTACTACATTACGTTGCCATCAGTTCTCCTCCACCTTCCTGGGCCAGACTGAGGTGTACGTAAGTTGGGGGACAAAAAAAAATCAGAAAAGAAACCCCACCAACAATCCTGAGACAATTTCCTCACCAAATTTACTCCTTCTCAGTTGCTGGGGTCTTCGTAATGTCATATATAGCAAAATCAGGGGTGGATCATATATTGATTGGAACAAGAAGCATTGTTTAAAATCAGAGTCAAAACACTGGCAAATTCACTACTGCATATCTGAAACTAGCTTAGTGATTTCCTTTAGAAACGATAAAGAATGTGATGATTCCAATTAGCAGCTGATCAAGGTGAAAAATCAATTACAAAGAGCTTTTGTGTATGTTTTTACCAGGTGTCTTTTTTTTATTTTTTCCAGTGAATGGACCCCACTATAAAAGGGTAGATTCACATCATCTTTTGTGAAAGCACGTATGAGGAGGGGAAAATCTACAATTAATGAGTTTAAGTTAACACTTGCATATGCTTTCATGCATATTTAATCCTCAAACTAATCTTGAGCACAACTTAATTCTGTGGCTAGCTTGGTGGATTATAATAGAATTTCTTGAAGGGGTTGGTTGTATACCCCAACTGCTAACACTTAGCCTTTCTGTTGTGTTACAAGACTGCCAAAAACTGCTTCTCAGATGCAATTCCTCCCTGATTTCAGCTTGGTTTGGGATCATCCAGCTCAGGAGAGATTTCCCAATCCAGCTGTGGGCCTCCGCTAATGCGGAGTTTCATAAAAGTACCTTATTAATAGCTGATTCTTTAAGGATACTGTTGCAAACAAAGTGCACTTCTCAGTTCACCATTTCTAGGAAATCATTTACCCAGAATGACATACAAGTTAATAAAAATATCGCTGCAAATGGGATTAAGTTAACCTCCTTTCTCATCCATGCTTTTTTTATCTATTTTTACTGTCAGCTCCACGGCACAGCAAGGCTGTCTCCTCCTTCTGAGCTTCCCAGTGAAGTGAGGTCCCAAATTCAATGGGGTCCCCAATATTGCTGGAGTAAAAATCAGTGTGTAATTAGTAAAATACAGGCCCAGAGAAGTGAGGAGGTCACTTTCTGCCATGGCAGGGAAGTCAGATTCATTCCATGGGGAAAGTTGAATGGGGTCACAGGGCATGATCCATATAGCTGCAGTTCATTAATTCATGTACCCACATTGCTTAAATAATATTTGTTTCTCTGTTATAGGCAGGATAATAAAATCTCAAATCAGAATGTTAATGTTTAACAACTCTTGTGGTTTCTTTTATTACTATATATTTTTGCTAGGGTGTTTGGATAAAGTTTGGGGTTTTTTTTTTGACACTTTCAAAGAGAATATTTATGTAAATCTTCTATCTGGAGTTAGGTAAATCAAAATACCAGGCAGCAGTTCATGAGTTACCAGCAAGGCAGAGACTTGACATATCCCAGGGCACATGTACCTTCAAAACCTACCACACATTTCGTGTACCTGTTGTGCAAAAGGTGTATAAACACTATATTTTTTTTGCCATTAATCTACCTGCTCCTTGTCCTATTGAGTCTATACTATACTGTGACATTTTTTGAGCTAATTCCCACACTGTATATCGTTCTATCACATGCTCTAAAAAAAAATTAAAAAAAATCCTGCCTGATTTTTTCTTTGTTGCTTAAAGTAGATTTCTAAGGTTTGGGTTCCAATTCTATAATCCCTATGACTGCTCTTATTTCATCTCCTCCTACTTTTGGCAGACCATCTAGAGCTCTTTCCACAGACCTGTTAAGATATATGGAAGAAATATTCAAAAAACTCATGGCAAGAATATAAAGCATGTTGAAGGTCATGCAGTTATAACAGAAAAGAGCAACCAGCACCTAAACCAAGCAAGAACTTTAGTCTACAGAGAGGGTCTTCTGGGCTCAGCTAGATCCAGCCTTCAGCAATCAGTAATGGCGTTGGGAGACAAAGGGTTGTGCAGGATAAGAACTTCATGGCACATCTGGGAGAAGGATGTGGCATCTGTTATCCGGATGGTTGTCCTTGCCCTTTCTTAGTGGCCAGTTTGGTGCTTTGTCGAGCAGCTGCAGTCATGGCAGCTACTGCAATAAAGTGGGAACTGCTGTAAAGAAGGAGCTGACTTCTTCAGGTTGCCTGGCTACGGTTGCATGGTTGTCATAACCAAATTGTAAAAGGGTTATTAATGCAACTCCATGATGTCCTACTGTCAGAGGACTTGGGTTTACAACTTGTGCTGGTAAACCTTCATTGTTACTGATCTAGTTAGACTATATTCATGTTGTCATTCTGCTATTTAATTATACGATCTCTGTTGAAATAACACACGTAAACTAGGATACAAAGATATTTCAATGGTATACGTATACGGCAAAGATAACTGCAAAATGGAAAGTAACCTCAATGGACACTTGCAAGTGGACAGTAAAAGAAGCGCCTCTTCTCACAAAGTGCTAAGTAAGAGTTAGAGATAGCTATTTGTCCAAGCTAAGCACTATAAAAAAAAAAAAAAAAGCTTGATTAAACATAGCATAAATGGTGGAAAAAAAAACCTGACTGAGACACAGCACCCCAGACATGAATACATCAGTCTTCTCCCTAGGGAAGAAAGCCAATGTTTAAATGTAACGTTCTGCTAGTAATTTAATGGGAAATCATAAATAAAATAAAATATATTAAAAAAAAATCCTTTGTGCTGTTTAGGGCAAAAAGCCAAGTCTTTATCTAAAAAGAAATATGTAACAATTGTAATTCACAAGAGGCTGGTTTTATATACTTGTTCAACACTGCCTAAAGCAGCCTTCAGGAAAAAAAAAAAGAAAAAAGAAGAGCATCCTTAACTGTTTTTAGAGTTTGTTTTCTTCTTTATTTTCTTTGTCTGAGAAGGAGCTACTTCTAATTCTGCAGGAGGCAGCTAATCCAGAACCCTCCGATAAAGCGGGAACCTTTCCATTGACTCCCACCAAGCATCAGGAGGTGGATCTGGTCCTCAACTCAGTGAATCCAAGAGCATCATCCAGCCGTAGCAGCCACCACACAATGAATCCCATCCTGTCTGACTAGTATCTGTATTTGCTCTTTAAAGGAAATGCATGACGATTAACAAGGAATTCCCCACTAAACACTGAAGAATGCATCAAACTCTCTTGGGCCAAAAACTCATTGCTGCTGGAATGGATATTTTATGTGAAAGAGCCAACCACCAGTCCGGTGATGTTTAGCGATGTCTAAGCTGCTTGATCTGGAACGGATAATCCAAGCCTTCCATGAAAAAATACTACATAGGTTGAAATCATTAATTTGTCTTCCACTACTCCCATATCTTATAAGCAAGGTAACTGATGACCCAAAACTTCAACATTGCAAAACTTCCCTGAATAAAGGAACCTGCTTTTTTTCAAAACCCCCTAAAACCAGCAAACACTGTGCAGCTTTCAAAGACCATCTCTCTCAATATCCTGTTCTTTAACTGTGTAATTTAAACACAGTGGAAAGTAAAGATGCAATTGGCTATTGCTAGCAAGTATAGGCAGACACCTTGTGTAGCAGTTTCTTACCTCCCTTGTGAATTCCCACCTGCAATGGTAGGGTCAGGCTTCATTAAACTGGAGTGCCAACACAAAAAGAACAAAAGTCATGCAATTAAAAGAATCCTGCACTTCCTTCGATGAGTGATATGAACTATCCTTGTTCTCACTGACGCAAACAGAAGAAGAAAATCTCAGATTCAGTAAGAATAAACTCCCTGCATCATCAGCCAGCTGCTATAGTCCATCTCTCCGTTAGATTTACGTCTGCCATCCACCCTGTGTTCAGAAGCGTTATCTCCTTCCCTTTTGGCAAATTTCCAGAGCACAACAAAGAAAATGCCTCAACAGACAGAGAAAAAAAGATATCTCCTCATCTGTAGGAAGCATTTGTGCTCACTGATAGCAAAGAGCTAAAAAAGGGAAACTTTTGTAGAATAAAGCACAAGAGTTAGAGGAAAGGGATAAGGAAGAATAAAACCTACCAAGAGGACTAGTTTCTTAGTGAGATTTTGTTGGGGTTTTGCTCTTTATTACTGGTACACATGACTTCTTGCTTTACAGAAAACATGTTCTGCAGACTTACACTTATGGCTGGAGCTTTATATTTATGGACTTTACAGCAATTAATAAAACATCTGTTAGTTAGCTAATGAGCTTTAGTAGCCTCAGACGGTTAACGCTGCATGTCTAACATTATTTAATTTGGTACTGTTGGTTAAGCCTTGAGTTTTGCAGTGAAACACAAGTGGCTACCATGAGCTCACTCCAGCTAACATCATGGTGGCTCTAAGATTTTGGGAACTTCAGAAAGGCTTATTTACCATGCAGTTTATTAAGCCCGAAGACCAATTTTATGCATTCAAGTTTCAAAGTTATGGTTTTGGGTAACTACAGAAAACAACTCTTCCAGCCTGGCAGAAGTAGGCATGTCAACCCTCTAACCTCTGCTGTGACTGTGTACAGGTTCACAGAATCACAGAATCACAGAGTAGTCAGGGTTGGAAGGGACCTCTGGAGATCATCTAGTCCAACCCCCCCGCCAGAGCAGGGACACCTACAACAGGTTGCACAGGACAGCGTCCAGGCGGGTTTTGAATGTCTCCAAAGTGGGAGACTCCACAACCTCTCTGGGCAGCCTGATTTCCTGCTCACCAGCAGCTATTTCACACCAGGCCCAGAGGAACTGTGAAGCGAAGACCCCCTTGCTTGCTCCATTTCATATCTGTTCTTCAAACTACCTAAGCCTCATTAGTGGAGAACAAGTCTTTCATCCACCTTCACCAATCACAGCCAAAATACTGTTTTTGCTCTTATCTAAACACATCATACTAGATAAATATCACTGGCCATAAATAGATAACACACAGTCAAAATCTCTTTCCACTTACTACAACAGTGATGCACATCTGGTTCAACACTGACCAGAGGAGGTTTGCAGACCTCAGTGTTCATCAGGTTGGTGTATCTGCTCTGATATCTTGAGAAGTGGGCTAGTGCAAACCTCATGAGGTTCAACCAGGCCAAATGCAAGGTCCTGCACATGGGTCAAGGCAAACCCAAGCACAAATACAGGCTGGGCGGAGAATGGATTGAAAACAGCCCTGAGGAGAAGGACTTGGGGGTGTTGGTAGATGAGAAGCTCAACATGAGCCACCATTGTGCCCTCACAGCCCTGAAAACCAACTGCATCCTGGGCTGCATCAAAAGAAGTGTAGCTAGCAGGGTGAGGGAGGTGATTCCACCCCTCTGCTCTCGTGAGACCCCAGCTGCAGTACTGCATCCAGCTTTGGAGTCCTCAGCACAAGAAGGACACAGACCTGTTGGAGCAGGTGCAGAGGAGGGCCACAAAGAAGATCAGAGGGCTGGAGCACCTCTCCTATGAGGACAGGCTGAGAGAATTGGGGTTGTTCAGTCTGGAGAAGAGAAGACTCTGGGGAGACCTTATAGCAGCTTTCCAGTATCTGAAGGGCACCTACAAGAAAGCTGGAGAGGGACTTTTTGCAAGGGCGTGTAGTCATGGGATGAGGGGTAATGGCTTCAAACTAAAGGAGGGTAGATTTAGATCAGAGATCAGGAAGAAATTTTTGACGATGAGGGTGGTGAGGCACTGGCACAGGTTGCCCAGATAAGTTGTAGATACCCCATCCCTGGAGGTGTTCAAGGCCAGGCTGGAGGGGGCTTTGAGCAACCTGGTCTGGTGGGAGGTGTCCCTGCCCATGGCAGTGGGGTTGGAACTAGATGATCTTTAAGGTCCTTTCCAACCCAAACCTTTCTATGATTCTATGACCTTTGTTCTTCACACCGTTCCCAGACATTGCCCCAGTAATACACTGAGAAGGGATTCGCAGACCCAAGCCCTAGGGCTTCATTTTTCAGACTAAAAAGAGAACTTTGGACCAAAATATTTACAATAACCTTTGTGCAGCTGGGCAATCAGGACCAGATTAATTTATTTGGGTTTTTTTTAATTAATTTATTTTATTTTCTCTCCAGATTAATGTCAGGTTAGAGAACTGTGCCAGGATAGAACGGGAAAAGACACAGGACATGGAAAGAATAAGACTGCCTATTTCAATAGCAGTGCTGGTTCCTCCATTTTAAAGTGATCATGAACCCAGAACACACCACTGGAATGTCCTAGTTGAGTGACTACAGGATCAAACCACACATGTAAGCTATCCAGCAAAATACCTCACTCTTGCAAGAAAGGCAGTAGCTTCAAAATGGACACTTCTTCAGCAGGCTGAAGATGTCACCAAACAGTAGTGTTGTAAAATCAGAATCTTCTTTTCCCTGCCCTTTTTTCTTGTCATCCCTTTGTATCTTGATCCTGGGTATTTGTCCTGATTATTCATTTTTATCATTTTCTATTATCAGACAGACTCTTATTTTCTCTTTCATTATTTACATGAATAACTCTGTCAGTTGCTATGCATGTCGCATAGTATATATTACTGCCTATTGCAAGGACAGAAAATAACCCTGAAATTTGAGCAGGTGTCTGACAGACTCACTGTTTTTATTGGTAGCTTGAAATAGTGCTACTGGCCTCAAATTTTCGTCTTTCTTATTAGAGATGAATCTACAAAAAACCCAAAACAACATTCAGGTTGTATGGAAGACAGACAGCCCTTCCATTAAAAAACATGGCATACACTCAGCCAGTTTTTAATTTTCTTAGGGTTCTGTTATGCTGCGTAAAAGCTGATTTTCGGTTTAGTTCAGTCCAACCACGACACAGGACCTGGTTATACACTGCATGCTGTTGTCCGTAGGTTGCAGGAAACGTTAAACCTCAGATGGTCCACATATGTCTTCGACTCTGCATTTTATGAGTTTAGCTGTTGTTGCTATTGCATTCCCTAGGGTTGCAGCAATAATTCTACTCTGCTGGACTAGACATCCTCTCAAATCTGTGGCTGTGCTTTAAATTTAGCGCATTGGGCTGTTGGATGTTGAAGGGAGGATTAGGCAAAGTTCTGATTGTTCCTATTGCTTCTCACTGAGGCACTCTGCTGTTATTTTTTTGCATTAAAAAATGGCCAAAAAAAATTTCTTTCATTTTTTTGGCCCATGAATCACCAGAACCTGGGACTTACAGAGTTAAGCCACCACCCATGAACGTGTTTTCTAAATGTACTAATTTGAGCCGCAAATCACATAAAACTATTCCTTTGGATTTAAAATATTCCTCTGAATTTAAAAACAATGAATTTGGAGGAAAATAAGCAAGACTTTCTTTAGTGACTGTGTAAGTAAGTAATTACAAGATAGAAAATATTTTACAAAGTGAACAGAAGATGCATCATTTGGCTTATTTAAGCCTATTTCAGAGAAAAAGCTAAATACATACTGTTGAAAAAAGGCTCTCATCAGAAGTAGTAGAGTTTGTATAACAAAGCGTGTTGTTAACTTGTAAGCCTTTATACATACGTACGATGTGATTCTGATTTATTTATTTATTTAGAGCTTCTAGATGCCTTTGTAACAAATAATGATAATAATAGTCTTGGTCACGCGCTATTGAAGCTAATGGTACAGATCCCATTACTGTTAATAACAAAAAAATCAGACTGTACTATTTCCATTGCAAAAGTATAAAGAAATGTATAACTACACAACAGAGTACACATATATAAAATTACTTTTAGGAAAAAGTTGGCATATAATATTTCAAAATCAGTGTTTGCCATTTCATAATTTGTATATTATTCAAGTTTACCTAATTTCAAATGAGTTCATGCTTTACATGTACTTCTATCCCTAAATAGAAATACTTGTATTTTCTTCTTTGATGATGGATCCAATATAAACATGTTTGTTCCAAATAAGAGAACAATATTTCTATACAGTCTTAGAAGTCAGATTTTTTTTTCTAGTCTCAAAAAATGTGATCATCAACATTCATTTTATTTGCTCTGAATAAATTATTCAGATCTTATTTACCATATTATTAAATTTTAATTGTTCCATTGCATTTTCTCAAATGTAAACAAACCTGTGTGAGAACAAAACACTGCTTAATTATAGCAGCTTCAATTGCTCAACAAAAGAGACATTTCAGAGAGGAATTTTTAGATTGTCTAATTCTTCCCTAAAGGCAAACTCAGCTTTCTCAAAGATATTGCCTACCCATTTTATTACATATCCACGAAGGTAAATTTTCTAAAGAAGAACTTACAAAAGAGACCATTTAAACTCTTGAATATTTTTCTCGGTGAAAATAATTGCATATTAGTAGAGTTTTCCTTTGTTTCACACTGCCCAGAAACCTGTATTAAAGGTGTTGAAACATCTATGAGAGTCTGTATAAAAAAAGAAAGAACACATTAAACCCCAAAATGCTAGAATAGGCTCGTTTCCACTGCCTGAAGTGGATTTTGACTGGTGTCTCCAGTTGTATATCTCCAGTCACTCCCCTATCTGGGGGTAGAAAACTATGGCTTGCAAACCTCACTACTTGTTTACAGTGACTGCTGAGGTATACCCCACCAATGTAGGAATAGAAATGACCATCAGGCTAACAGAGGAACAGAAAATAGCTGTGTTTTGCCTCTGATAACCACTGAACATATGCAGACCTCACACAAAAACTGATGTCACGGCACAGTAGATTTTGGTTATAAGCCTGACACCACATCCAATGTACTGAATCCATTCCCATGCTGGAACAATGCAAAAACCTCACTGAAGTTACACTCACAGGGCTTATTGGAAGGCAAAGCCTTACACAGGTAGCCCACACCGAGCAAACCAAGCCTGCATTGCACCTTAACTCACATAACACGTGGTTGTGTGCTTTACCAAAGGCTTCAGGCAAACAAGATTGTAGTCATAGAATCATAGAATGTCTAGGTTGGAAGGGACCTTTAAGATCACTGAGCCCAACCATCAACCTAACACTGCCAACTCCACCTCTAAACCATGTCCCTCAGTATCATGTCTACCAGTCTTCTAAATACCTCTAAAAGGTGACTCCATCAGTTCCCTGAGCAGCCTGTTCAAATGCTTGATAACCCTTCCGAGAAGAAATTTTTCCTGATATCCAATCTAAACCTCCCCTGGTGTAACTTGAGGCCATTTCTTCTTGTCCTATTGTCTTTTATTTGGTACAAGAGACCAACCCCCACCTCGCTACACCCTCCTTTCAGGTAGCTGTAGAGAGCAATAAGGTCTCCCCTCAGCCTCTTCTTCTCCAGGCTAAACAGCTCCAGTTGCCTCAGCTGCTCCTCATAAGGGCTGTCCCCCAGACCCCTCACCAGCTTCGTTGCCCTTCTCTGAACACACTCCAGCACCTCAATGTCTTTCTTGTAGTGAGGGGCCCAAACCTGAACATAGTGTTCGAGGTGGAGTCTCACCAGTGCCGAGTACAGGGGGATGATCACTTCCCGAGTCCTGCTCACCACACTGTTCCTGATACAAGCCAGGATGCTGTTGGCCTTCCTGACCACCTGAGGACACTGCTGGCTCATATCCAGCCGGCTGTCCACCAACTTTTTCTGCTGGGCAGCTGTCTGGATGGTGCATGCAAATGGTCTTGCAGCCCTGTGAAATGAAGCAATGACTATTTATTTTTGCATTACTTCCAGTAACAAAACTCTAATGGCTGAGGAGTGAAAGCTGGTCCCAGCTATGTGTCTGCAAAGAAAACCTCTGCCTGCCCCAGTGGGGTCAATCACATTAGCGCGGCACTCTCCGATGGTGGAACATGAGCCAGCAGAAGTCTGGGTTTGGCTTAGGTGTGTAATTACAGAATATGCTTCAATGGGTAAGTCCTCTGAAAGCATTAAAAACAACAGTGAGACCACAGTGTGACTCATTAGAGAGTCACAGAACTAAGTCAGGGTGTTCGAATAGTTCCTGGGCTGGCTTGGACCACAGGAGGAACTGTCACACAGTTGTCAGTCCTCAGCTCTTGCTGACACATCTGTAGAAGTCTTATTTGCATGGACTACCAATGATTTAGGGCTCTGGCATGTCAACAGGTCAATTGGAATTTTTTGGTATAAATGTTGTGAAACATGGGGAAAACAGATAAATACTTCGGAGATGGCATGGGAGGGTTGTTATACCTGGAGAAAATGAAAAGTGTGCTACTCGAACAGGGGCTCCAACCCCTACAGCATTGTTTTCTGCTTAGTGTGTTGTACTCCCATTTCATATGCCTCAAATTATGGACAATGGAGCAAATTTTTGTTCATATTTAGCAATGATTGTAGAAGGAAGAAAAGAGCCAAAGACACTGTCAGCAAAATCCAGCTGTAATCTTGCAATCACAGCTTCTCAGAAATAGACTCTTCGCACTATCAGAAAATACATGTGTGGTCTGAACGTAGCCAGAATGTTTGTCTGGAATTTCTCTGCTGTTCTCGTCTATGGCTAATGTTCATGACTGCTTTTGCACAGCCTTGGGGGCCCTCTGTCCCACCAAGTATGCCTTTTTCATGGTGGTAAGCTAAAGGACTCTAGCTGTAACCAAGTTGTCTGGTATTACACTTTACTATTGGTGTGCAAGGTATTTCTGATACAGAAAATAGACCTGGTGTTCAGCAAAAATTTGTATTCCCTAAATTTGTTGAAGAAATAGCGGAAAGCTAACAGGTGTGCAGATAGCTGTCTGCTGAACATCTAACCTTGGTGAATAGGTGCCTGCAAATTTGTGTCATGCTGATCACCTGCCTCTGATGTGCCAACATCAAACACTGGGTCTAGGGAAAAATAATGTACTTCAGGACTGGATCCTCAGGTACAAGCTAAGAGACAAGTAGTGCAGTGCTGAAAAGCATTTAGCAGAAATAATCTAACGAGAGCCACTGAGAGCGTCCAGGAGGTGACACCCTGCAGACCTGCCAGAACCCTTGAGTGAGTCCAGAAAACAGATTACTGCCTCTTTGTGATCTACTCCAGTCTGCTGTGCACGTGCAAATTAAACTAAAAGTATAAATAAAAAAGAAATTTCTACCCCTGCTGCCTGGAATCAGCCTCTCGCCACGCAGTAACCCTTCCTGTTCCTTTCTGGATTACCAAGAAAACACAAGAAATGAGAGGAAGGAGCAGAACTAAACTTTCTTACAATAATTTTGAGGGTTTTGGTTTAGATTGTAATTTTTGCTTGGCCATCTAAACCTGGGGGAAGGTGAGGAACTTAGAAAGCAGTATAACCTATGATCATCAGTGGTGTCACTCCCTAAAAAAAGGATTCAAGCACGTCCCTGGTACCCCATGGACACTTCGTGGTGTTCTGCCGATGTGCTTAAGTCTCCGGTCCATAAGGTGTCAATATAACAAGGTTAGTTCAAATACTGGGGAAAAAAAATAAAAATCTCTGTTTTCTAGGAAGTGTACCAGGGCTAAAGAAGAGGTCTTTGTTGTCATTTGAACTTTGAATTTTCCGTATGGTCTTGGGCAATGCAAATTTTTAATGGTAACTTCACAGCTAATAAGGGGCTAACAAGTAGAGCTGCCGTGTCTGTTGAAGGAGATGAAGACCTTCACTTTTCTTACAGCTCTAATTATAAAGTGTGCAGTACCTTCAAACCTAGGTAAGAGATATTCATATATTTCTTCTAAATAGCTCTTTCTGTCTGTTGTATTCGCAAATGTAAATATCCTGCACAAGCCCATGGGGTTTGAATTGCGTTTGGAGAGGAACCCAGACCCGACCTCAGACCTTAACCCTTCTGTAATTTTATTTTGAAGTCGGGAATTTGTGTCTGGACAATTCCAAATACAAATGATCTTTCACTGAAACTCTTTTCCTAGCCATTTAAATAAGAATGGCCCTAAAATTCAAGTAATAAACAGAATTGAATGACTTCTGCATTTCTGAAGCTTAATCACTGAACGAAACCAAAAAGCTAAAATGAGAGTAGAGATTAAAGAATATTATTTTCCATGTATATTTTTCCCCAAAATATTTTGCTTTGTTTTGGGTAAACTTCGTATATATCATATATGCTTTTTTTTTCAGCATAGGTCGTCTTAAAGAAATAGAATCATAGAATCATAGAATTGTCTAGGTTGGAAGAGACCCTTGGGATCATCAAGTCCAACCATCTACCCTACTCTACAAAGTTCTCCCCTACACCATATCCGCCAACACCACATCTAAACGTCTCTTAAACACGTCCAGGGATGGTGACTCAACCACCTCCCTGGGCAGTCTATTCCAATGCCCAACCACCCTCTCTGTGAAAAATTCTTTCCTAATGTTCAGTCTAAACCTACCCTGTTGGAGTTTGAAGCCATTCCCTCTTGTTCTGTCATTAATTACCTGTGAGAAGAGACCACCACCAACCTCTCTACAGTGTCCTTTCAAATAGTTGTAGAGAGGAATAAAATGTGGGAATATCTAGAAAAAATATTCCTCATAACTTCTTACTTAATCAAAACTTGCACCAAATTTGCAACTACTTCTCCCTTCCAAACTTCTATTTTCAAAGAAATCTCATATTTGTCAAAAATATCCCCCAGAGCTGGCCACGTACACCTTGCAGACTGACATTTTTATTTTAAAGCGCGCAATTTTAATCCCATGTTCTCGATAACACTGACCTCAGACCATAATTTATGTTGCTAATAATGCACTCCTGTAAAAAAAAAAAAAAGACAAGGTGAGACTGAAGGAAAGGTTTGCTTGTCAGATGTCATGGCAGCGAGCGGAGTTTGACAGCAGAGAGCACGGGGTGAAGAGAAAAGAGCCGGCTGTTATTAAGTGTTATGTTCCTCTGTGAATGGGGAAGACGGACCAGCTCCTGCGGTTTCAGCTATGTCCCCTGCTGCCAGGGTGCTTCTCCTTGAACTGTGATCCTGAGATGCGCAGCAATGACATTTTATTTGTATTTATCTGGCACTCAGCACAACAGAGGCTTGAGAGAGAATGTGGCCTCGGGACAGTGCAAACAATCATATAAATAACTCCTCAGATGCAGGAAAGCCTAGCTGGAAAGTTTAATTGTTGTGACAGTACCAACATCTGCTCTGGTAAAAGCCTACTTAAATTCCAATACTGCATTAGCAATGTGGGACAATTCTCCTTGTGCGTTGGCATCTAAAGCATATTTTACATGGCCTAAAAAAAACCCAACCCTTGCTGTCAAATATTTCAGCTTTGCTACTATCCAACTTATTTATTCTAAACACACATTTTTAAGTGCAGTTCGGGCTAAGTGACCAGCAAATCTGATTACCGCGAGCATACAATGCCTGACGTCCTTTACGCACTTGCTTCTTGACGCACCACAATGGGGGCTAATGGGAGTTGTGAGGTTAATGCCCTGTGCAGCAGGTTGAGAGCACGGCTCTGAAAATTAGCATGGGAGGCTTTCCATCTTCATAAGGCTGCTTTGCCAGCAATGACAGTGATGGGTGGTGTGTAGTATCACGAAAGATCAGACCATGGCACGGGCAGAAATCCTGTGACACTGATGCAAAGGTACTTAAGGACCTCAGCTCTTGGGAAGAGGACTTGAAGTCTGACTACTTTCTCGGGAAATAAATTGAATATTATCTTAAAAAATTACACCGTTTAAAAAAAGAGGTGACGGAGAATTACCATAACAAAAGAAGTTTTTCTTTTATTCATCACAAAAAGGATGGTTGTGGGGGTAAAACAATACACTGGGAGTTAGAAGATTTACTCTCTGGGCTTTCCACAGATTCAGTTAATAATCTTAAGGACAGCCACATTTCTTCCCTCTCACCCTACTGCAGGATCCAGTTAAACTATAAATTCTTCAGGGGAGGGGTGTGACACCTTGTCATGTGTCTGGTACAATGGCACCCTGGCCCATGAACATATGGCGATATTTTTAATAGCTCCAGCAAGAGATTTGTTGTAAGAATGGCTCGGTGAGAATATAATACTTGCACTGTGTGGGAGGTCAGACTAGATAATTTTAATAGGCCCTCCTGAACATGAAATATATTATCAAACAAAAACACAGCGATACAGGCAGCAATTATTTTCATAATGAGAATTGGTGATTGTGTGGACAGCGTTGAGCAAAAATAAATGAGAGCTGGAGACTAATAGCAGGCTTCTGTAGCACTAAGAGGAACAAATATTCCTGTAAACAGAGTTAGGATTGCTAATACTTCGTGTTCACGCGGCGTTTTACAGAGGTGGCATCTCCATTTTGCAGAAGGAGCAAGCAGGGAGCAGAGGTGAAGTGGTTCCCCAAGACCACGTAGCGATGCACTGGGTAAAGGCTGCTGGACCACCTCTGCCAGCCTGCCTTTCCCCCTCAGACCTCTCACACATCTGGAAGGTTGAACATATCAAACATTGGAATAGGCTGTCGAGGGAGGTGGTGGATTCACCATCCCTGGAGGTGTTCAAAAAAAGGGCAGACGTGGTACTTGGGGACATGGTTTAGAAGTGGTTTTTGTCAGGTTAGGTTAATGGTTGGACTCGATGATCTTAAAGGTCCCTTCCAACCTCAACCTATGATTCTATGATATGCAGTGCTGATGGGGTGCCCCTCTCCTGACCCACGCTGCTCCCACTCTCGTGCCATGCTGGGTGACACCCTCTGGCAGTTACTTTCCCTCCCATCAGTGCAGACTGGCAGCAAGTCCCTCCAGCTCCTGCTGGCCCCGTTTCAGGTATGGGGGTCTTCTCAGGGAAGGCTGTACAGAGGGAGCTTCAAATCAGGTGTGCAACGACCTTTACCTGCAGCTCCACCTTGGCCCTTAATGCACCCCTTTGACAAACCCTCTCTCAGAAATTACCAATGCTGATACACACTCAGAGGTGTGAGGGTGTGATTGTGCATGTCTGCATGTGAAGAGATGGTAGAATGACTCAAAAATACATTTTTATTGCCCTAATTGTTTTCTTGCTCTTTCATCCCTGACCTTAATTGAGTTTACACTGACACCATTTGCTTGGAAAGCTTGTTGCTTCTTTGATTTGGGGTTATTCTTTTTTTGCCTTTCATTGCACACATCCTCACTGGGTAGATTTTCAGTTACCCTTACTGGCTACTTGAGACCAATTGGCAGATGTTATATACACTGTCTGTAAAGCCAGGAGTCAAGTTCCCAGCAGATGTAAATAAGGAGCTGCACCAATTTACATCAGCAGATTATCTGCTATGACACTAAATTTCTCCTTCCTCCTGTCCCTGATACAGGATGCTCTGTCTACCACATGCAATAGCAGTAAAATGCTGGTAAGATTAAAGGCCCATTCTAGTAACCTTTTACAATCTGATTTACTAATTGGGCCATGGGACTCACAAAGCAGTGTGATTCTACCTCAACTACTAATTATCCGGCACTCAAATCTCAAATTAAAGACCTTACGCAGATGATTGGAGTCTTAGGGGGATGTGGTTGTCTCCTGTCATTTTAAGGAGACACACTCTTTCATATCCTGTATGTACAAAAATGGGAAGAAGATGACAAGAGCAACTTTGTTTCCTTGCTATTAACATTCATGACACCCATGATATCTGGGGAAAAAAAAAAAAAAAAGGATTATAGTACAATAGCGATGTTTTGGCAGTCTGTGAACAACTGCACTTATAAAGGGCTATTAATAGATTAAGATCGTGTCTACTGTACTCCCAACAGTTACCTAAGGATCTTGAAGTGTACTTGTAATAATAGCAATGCTCAGTACTTATAGAGTTTTACATCTCCGAAGTACTGTACAAACATTAACTAATTGATCATCAGCGCCACAGTGATCTGTCAACATTAATCAGAAATACCTTTTGAAAAAAGACCAACCCTACATTTAATTTGTTCAGGTGGCATATCTATTCTGCAGAGGGCCTTATGCTCTAGGGGCTGAGTGCCTTCATACTGTAAAATTAGGCTTTTACAAGAAACACCCATCATGGGTGTTCTATTTTCTTATTTTGAGTTCATGGGAAGAAATATTAGAAAAAGGAACATTTCCTTGGTAGAGGTATTTGTACTGCATATGAAGGTATTTGTGTTTTTAAATATATGCATTCATATGAATCTATAGTAAAGACATTGACAAAAAAATTATATAGTGTGTTTTGTAGTAATTCTTGCTTTGTAGGTGAACATCCTTCAGCCATGTCCTTAGTCGATTTCATTGTCCTAAGAGAACAAAGTTCTTCACTGTTTGGTGCCTTTACACTTTCCTTTTGATTATCAAAATTAAGTGGACCCAGAAATAAAAAATACACTTTTCCCGTTTTCCTATTTTTAATGTGTCATGATGTCTTTTCACTGAGATACCAGAGGGAGACAATTCTCAGTTTGCCTTATGTGGTTTCTACCACTTAAATGGCCGTGGAAGTGTCTTTTTAGCACAAGACCAACCTGTTGCATCTGTCTCACCGTACCAAAGCCAATGTAAAAGGCTGCCACAGGAACCATCTGCAGTTTTTTAAATAGGTCATATATCCCCAATAACATCAGAAACACGCTACAAAGCACTATTAATGCTGAACTTAGTAACTACTTGTAATACACACTATCACACACAGAGTTAGCTGTCCATCCTCTGCATCCCAAACTCCACTGAGAGGATAATATTAACAAACAGAAGGTCAAGATCTCCAGAGAATTTTAGTTGCCTGTGTCCCCTTAAATAAACACATACAGACCGGTCTTTAATTATGTGATCATACAGTATTTTTCTGAAGGACCTGGTCTGACTTAATCCAGAAATGCAAATGCTATGGCATGTTGTTCCTTCTTTCTTATGCAGTGTGTAGGTTGTTTTGGTTGTTTTGTTTTTTTCTTTTTCTTGAACACTATCTAGCCAAACTTTTCTGTTCATTTCCATATGGGATTTCCTGTCATTCTAAGTACTTCAAAAATATTAATGAACTCCAGCTGTATTCCAGTGCAGGGTGGAGGGTGAGAAAAGAGTAAGATGATTTAAGTTTTTTTGTGCGTGTAACTATTTCATGCCTGATTTTTACAATCTTATCATAATTATGGTTTTAGGGAGGTTTTTCACATGTAGATTACTAGACTTTCAAGGATGAAATTAATAAAAAAATATTAAATACTGTATAGATACTAAAACCTATACAGTTCATTGGTAGGATTGGAAACTTTAGTTACATTTCACAGACTCCTGTCACTAAAATAAGGGATAACTGCAACAGCAGAGAAGCTCCTCTTAAGGGGTGGTTGGCACACATTTTGCAAGTCCTGTGAGGCTCTATGCTGCAAATGTGGCTTGCAGAGTTCCCACTGGTGGAGTCCCTGCAGGATGCAAAAAGGAAGGAGCAACATGCCAGTAAACCCACTGCTCACGGCTGTGTAGACTATCAGCATGTGCTGATTGTACCAAGCAGTGACTGACTCCCCAGTCAGACACCACTAGGGTGAGTGGGTTGGCTGGATGACCAAAAATATCAGCATTTCTGAACTGCTGTTCATTTTTCCCTATTTATTATGATTCTGCCAATGCAAGGATCATTTCCAGTCTTTCCTAGTGTTGCTCCCAGACTTCTTGCCCAGACAGTCTCTTTCCTCCCTCCTATTCTCAGCCTTCCCCTTTCCTTCTTTCTTATCCAGTTTCAATGTCTCCTCTTGAATCCTCTTTCCCTCCCGCCCCGCCCCCCCCCCACTGTATTTCACACACTTCCCATTAGTCTGAATCCCATCCAAACAACTTTGTTCTCACGTTCCATCTCACTTGTTATCTGACCTCAGTTTCCTCACCAACCCCTGGTCCCATGCTGTTGTTATACCCTTCTCCTGGGTCCCAGACCTTTGTGACGCACACCGAGTACCAGACTCCCTTACCTCCCTGTACCCACTCTCAATCTGTACTTTCAGTTTCCTATTTCCAGGGCGACTGCTCTGTCTTTGTGCTTTAATTCCCTAAATTGTCCTCTTTCCAATCTATTTTTGAATCAAATAGGTGCTTCTTCCTTCCAGCTTGGTTACCAGTAGAGAGAGAATAAAGGAACTTTTTTACTTTTCATTGCAGAGCCTGGATCATATCAGGCTAGGAAAACATGGCCATGTCCTTAGAGGACTATCTAGTTTACTCCTCAAGGGCTGCAGAAATTCAGACTATGCTTGCTCTGTGCATGGGCATGATGAAGAACTTCTCAGGGTGACTCTAGAACTGAAAGCACTATGACTGCATCAGCAAAGTTCTGATATGGAGGGTTACCACCTTAAGCCCCTGCTTTGTCTCAGTATAACTACTCTTTCCAACACTCGTTTTTTCCTCACCTAACAGAACTGGCTTAGATTTCCCCAACACATCACTGAGTCATCATGTTCAGACTTGCCATCATCATTCAGTGGAGGATGAGCTACATCACATCAGCCCAGGGAATGGTGGGCATTAGTGAGACACCCGAGCAAGGTGCTCAGCTCTTCAAATAATCATGTAACTTTGGAATTTCTTGTTTTAAGTTACAGGTAACTTTCAAGCATGTGTTTTGACCAAGTCTTGGTATGTACTTGCATACTGATGCCCCAAAGAAAGAAAGGGTGCCCAAAGGCTTGGGGTCAGTAAGAATTATTGGAGATCTCATGAAGGTCTGTCTTGCTTACCATGTAGTCAAATAATCAGTGATATTCAGATAGGCTTCCAAGAGCTGAGCGTCTCCAGTGGAGCACATCCAAACCTCCCAAGTTTGCAGAAATCTCAGGAGAAAGTGAAATTCCTGACAGTCGTGTGAATCCCAGCTTCAAGTAATCCAAGTAATACATTTCTAAACTCAGATGGAGTCTGAGAGTGAAAACGAAATGAAAAACCTTCTATTGGAGACTAGGGGTGGCTGTAAGACTTAAACACCCTTGGAGAGGCTTTTTTTTTTTAATTTAAATATATGTTTTAACAGTCCATTGGGAACTGTCTATGTATCACTTGCAAATTCTAGTTTGATTCTATGAACTCTCTGTATATTTCTACCTTTGTGCTATCTTTTGGTATATTTGTTAGATGAAATCACACCAAGTCTGCAGCTGAAGGGGAAAACGAATACAGTTCTTCTGAAGCCCAGGTCAGACCTCTTTCTATTAGACAGCCTCTCCACACGCTGCCAGTAAAGGTGGATTTTTTTGCTTGATGGGATGTCAAAATACGGGTCACTTCAATGAAACAAATCAAAAACTTTATTGTTTTAGCTTTGAAAATTCTCAGCAGTCATAAATGAAACAGATACTACAAAACTATTTTGTTTACAATCCTGTACTGTGGGATAAAAAATAGCTTAATGAATTTTCACACAGAAAATGCAGCCTCTTTCGTCTTTGTTTGTACTGAGAGAAAAATGCAACAGAAGCACCTTTTTATTTAATGTAGTCCAATGACTGTCTAACCTTAGATTCTGGGATCAAAAAAAAAAAAACCCAAACCAAAAAAAAACCCACCCAAAAACCTGTAGAGAAACAAGTATTTTCCTAGGAAATAGGCTTCCAGCCAAACAGATCTTTCTCTGTGGATAACTTGTTTTTAGAGGAAAGAAACCCTAGGACATAAAGAAAAAAA
>VZSZ01010131.1:1160125-1177722 GCA_013398815.1 Ibidorhyncha struthersii
TTTCCTTCCTTCCTTCCATTTGAAACACTTTTCCAGTCAACAGGTGATTGCAAAGAGCAAATTAGACACCCTGTTGTGGTGGCAGCACAAAATGCCTGGGTCATTTCAGAAAAGTTTACCTTCAGCCTCTAAAGGAGCGGCATTGTGATGCAGAAAATTGCTGCACGTAAAGTCCTATTTCATCTCTGTAGCCAATGCAGACGCAGAAGCAAATGTATTTTAAATGGGGTTACTTCCAAGCTGCTATAATGGATATTTTGTCGTGGTTTCCATTCCACTGAGAATGGAGCATGAGGACGAGACTGGGAGTGCAGAAGCACTCTGTTGTTTATACCCTGTTAAGGAGGGGTGTGAGGTGACCTGTGTATAAGACTGAGAGTAAGGAATTGCTGGCTTTTGTGCTGATTTCCTTCATGCTTAAGGCAGGAAATAGATTTAATTTTCTGCCTTAATTATTCTTATTTGTAAAATGAGCATGAAAATGTTTTTCTGCTTTAGAGGACAGATATGGGGGTTAAGACCAAAGACTAAAGACTGAAAAGCTGAGACTGAAGATACGGTAACGAGAAATATCACTATCCTGCCTCAAGCATCCTCTTCCACTCTTTATGTGTTTGCAAATCACCTTTGATCATTTCCAAGTGCATATCTCAACACGGGTTGCATTTCACACGACATAGCCTTAAGAAACACTGAGAACTGAATGCACAGCTCACGACTGGTCTCCCAGTGACCGGGAGGAGCAACTCTCAGACCTCAGTATCCCACCAGAGTCTTTTCCAGTGAACCCAACCACGTGCTCTGTTTCTGACATGCCTTTGAAGTACGCAGCTCTGGTGAATACCAGTTCTGCTAATCTTCTGTGAGGGGCTCTTCTGACTCCAGCGTAAAACCACTGTGGCTCCTTGTAAAATGTTTGCTGTGTTCCAGCTGTTATAGTAACTAAGTAAATCAAATCTCTGTTCTTGGATGCTTTCCCTCTCTCTATCCCAAACTACTCTTTCAACTCACTGTCCCTCAAGGATCCTGTTTCAGTGTTAATGTTTTATGCATTTAACTATGATAAATAAAGACTATAAACATGGAACATGAATGCATTCCTGAAGGATAAAATAGCGCTATGAAAACCCAATTTTGCTTTGATTTTGACAAATTATTTCTTAAGAGACTTAAAGGTGTACCTAAGGAAATGCCTGCCAGTCAAAAGTTTAAATGAAAAACAGAGCCAGAAAATATGCAGAGCTTTAAAGATCTATCTGACTTTGTACAAAAGATACCTTGGGGAAGTAAAAGTAAGACTGGTGTGTGTCCATTAAAAGATGCACATGTAACCTTTGATTTCTTTTTTGCAGAGGACTTTGAGATGATAGGAAGAAGATGTTAAGAAAATGGTATTACATCAGGGACTGGGGGAGAAGTCAGTCACTGAAACCACTTGTCTCATTTCTTGTCCAAGATGTTTCAAATGCTCTGAATCTAGTAAACCTGATCCATTTACAAAGTCTCAAAATAGTAACCACTGATATAATTGAAGAATTTTCTGGATGCAAGAGGAAATCCCGGCAGTGTCGCATTTCTTGGCAGAGATTCCTGCAAATATTAAAAAAAAAAAAACAACTGGGAAAATAAAAGCTGCAGAAAGTATCCAGAACACTTTACATACTGGGTGGAAGCGAGGAAACAGAGAAATGATGCAGAAAGCTCTCTGTAGCCTGGTCTCTTCGTTCCCTGTGACTGAACAAAAGCTCTTGGCCATCTGGTGGAAAACTTCTGGTTCTTTGGAGGTGTGATAGAGCCAGACTTTTAGCCCAGGTCTAGTGCCAGTGGGAGATGTTAATGCCATCTGATGCTTTGCCTATTGCAAGTCTTCTCTCCACCATTTCACAGGTGTTGAAGTCTGTTATATGTCCTCCTCTAGAAGGTGAGCAGCCAGTAGTAACAACCAAGAGTTGCGGCATCGTTTCTAACTTCCCCTAGACTTGTTTTATCAAGGGAAGAAAAAAAAATGTCCTGATCCTGAGATATTCTGAACTTTGAATAACAAAATCCCACCTACGACTCTGTAACGAATACTAAAGCCGGATGGAGACCTTGCATTTTACATTATAAATTGGCACAAATGATGCCACTTATAGCACTATGGCAGTCTTCAGCAGGAGGCTTACAAATGCCACTTGTAATTAATAAAACCTCCGATCTCAAATACATTTCACAGTTTGCTCCTGGGGAGAAGTACTTCGCACTTTTTGAACTTTCAGGCTGATGGGCTGAGCCCACAATTGGTGCAGTTTCTTTTCAAGTGGATAATCCAGTACACGGCTGAGCAAATGACAAACCAGATGCAGAATGAAAGGTACCCCTCGGGGCTCGGAGAACCGGAGAAACAATGGAATCTGCAGGACATTTGTAGTGAATCAGACCCTTGTTCTCCTCCACAAAGGAGGAGGAAAAAAACCACGGTGACACATTAAGCATGTGGCAACAAATTGATGGCAACTTCTACAAAATAGGAACATGAACTACATGGCATGTGGATAAAAGAGAAAGCATCTGCAAAACATGTGAGGAAAATTGTGAATATAATTCTAGCAATTATGATTATAGTGTTGTATACGCTACTGCACTTAATTACAATTCTCTGTTCTTTTCATGCTATGGAAATGGACTAAATGGACTACAAAATATATCTCAAAAGACAAGCAATCTGTGGCATGAATAGGAACCTCCTTTATCTTAATACAATGAGGCCTACATTTCACAAACATGGCAGCATCTCTGTGATAATTCTTCAGAGCAGAATTTTGATTACAAAATGAACATTGTGAAAAAAATTAGCAGCCTTTATTATTTCATCTGAGAACATGAATAGGATTATTAGGAGTATTAAGAAGAGTTTTTGTCTTTTTTTAAAAAAGTAGTTTACTTTAGGAGTTACATTAAAATGGTAATCTTTCCTTTTCTTAAAAAAAAAATGTTATTTTATTGAAAGGGAAAGAGGGGTGATTTGAAAAAAATCTTCATTTGCATGCTTAGCGCTTTCCTAATTTTTCTTTATTGGAATGAGAAGGTGTGCAAGTTTTGTAGTACACACATACTTAGTTAAAAGTTAAAACAATAGTCATAATCATTAATCTTAAACTGTGAACCACAACAGTTCCTCTGTGTAGATCTGTGAAATATTTTGCAAATAATGAATTCTGTTTAGGAACATTGGTCTAGAAGGGACCCCTCAGGGAATGTAATTAATTTGCAGGAGGTTTTTGTATACATTTAAAAATGTACTCTCACATTTTAAGTGTCAGTTTCAGGCAGTTCAGATGCTCCACTGAATTAAATGAGCCAGTAAAGATTTACAAGACCTGAAGAAGTAAACCGTTATACCTATTGATACGGGGAATTACATGAAAACATGGTGTTGTACAGCATGAGGTTTCCAGTGGCATGGATTTGGGACGACAGCGTACTTGGGAACAGTAAAGCTGTGATTTACATGATTCTCTGTAAAGACGCACTGATAAAACTTGACAGTTCATTGCCCCATCATGTATAGTGCAAGCCTCATTCATTTTATAAAATTTTTTGAGTGTTTAAGAATGCAATGAGTTGGATAACTTGTCTCTAAATAAAGAATTCTGGTTGTGTATTTGGAGACGAAGACTGTGCTGCGTGGGAAAGGTGCTGGAGGCTGTCAGGGCTGTGCCATCTGTCTCCAGGGTCAGAAAAACTGTTGGTGAGCCTGGATGACTCTCATTTGGGTGGGAGTAGACTGAACAGTGAGGGGGGTGAGGACTGAGGGAGAAGGAGGCTGAATCTGAACCCTGAAATTTCAGTAGTGGCAGAACAAATGACAATACCAGTACAGCTCTTGGCAAAAACGAAGGCTGTGAAAGTATGTGTGTGTATGAGGAGAGGGAGGAACCAAGATGCAAGACTTTAAGGTGAGATGGAAGAAGGCACCAGGAAGCGTCAAACTTTGGACAGTTTGGTTTACCAAAGTGGAAAGCAAGGAAGGAAGAGAGTGGCTATGAAGAAGGGAGAGCGAGGTATGAGCAGGGAAGAGAGAACACACAGCTTGGAGGAGAAGATGGATGCAATTGCAGGGGCATACCAGACTACTGGGCCATACTGGCCATTCCCAGACCTACTGCCCAGGAACACTCAAAAGAATAAACAAACTGAGCTAGAGATATGCACATAAATGTGCTTATTGTGTCATCTACTCATAAATTGTTTCTTTTTTTTTTTNCAGAAAGGCCTATGAAGGCTGGAGGGAGAGTTATTTACTATCAAGTGAACTTTTTTTCAGGTTCCATTGTGAAGCCGCACACTTGCCTCCTACAAAAAGCAAGCTGAAACTAATGGGACTTCCACTGGGCTCCGTAGAAGTCTTAAGGGCCATGGACAACTGGAATCATGATCTTTGGAGTACAACCTGTAAGGGTACCAAACCCAGCAAGGAACAGGCAGTGTCTTAGCCCTGCTGGAGCACACTAGGTTTGTAAGCGCCCACGTCTAGTGATCTACCATTCAAACACATCTGGAGAGCTATTCAGTGTCCACCCACATAAAGCTTTATGTAGGCTGTTTGAGTTGGTAAAACCTGGGCTGAATTTATTTCTTAAACACTTTTCATCACAAATTTAAATTCCAGACTTTCTGTAGAGTTCAACTAGACTTCTCTTGATTTACACGATCTACTATAAGTCATTGGTAAAGCTGGTGCTCCTGTATATGACATAGGGTAGGAGAAAATTAACCCTTCTTCTGGCTGAATTTGGGCTAATTTAGACCATTGCAAATGTCCAATATTTACATGGGAAAATTAATTGACATTCATATTTCCTGCATGCCACTTGTTGTTTATTTATCAGCACTTTCTTCTTTGGTCTTCCTTCTCTGACGATCTCATTTATGAGCAAACTGCTACAGATCTTACAAAAGCTCACATCCTTGCTTGAGGTCATCTAGCTGAGCGTTTCTTTCACCCCCTACTGCCTTCCACAGAGGCTTTGTCTAGACTTAGAAACACAAGCTAACTGAGATTGATTTATCCCAGTCTGGACAAGCTGTACAGCTCTCAATCTCAAATTTGATCTCTTCCTGTCTGTATTTTCTTGGACTCCTCATACCCCTCCCTCTGTAATCAAGATAGCCATGTTTCAGTACTGAATACCAGGACTCCAGAACCTCCCACACCTTTTTCACTGTTTGATTAAACTTATGTTTCGCCAACACTCTGAGAAGGACTTATCTGCAGAGGCTTTTTCTTTTGTGCATTTTGTTAATATTTTTTTCAGGAAGAGAAAATTCTTCCTCTGCAGTACTTGCTAATAAACAAAAGATGGTGTCTTTTTTTTTTTTTTTTTTTTTTTTGCCATGGACAGCCCCATCTAGGAAAAAAACTGACTCCTAAAAAGTTAGTTTGAACATATATAATCAGATTACAATAATTTAATTAAAACCCATTAAAAATCTAATGTTTATTATTAGCCTGTGTACTTCCTAATTATTTTATAGGCTTTTATTTTTTATGGCAAGAATCCAATCATTACAAAGCTGTGGAACTTGATACATATACAAGCAAGGAAATGCATTTGGAAACTTTGTTTAAAGAGAGAACTGTCAGAAATGTCAGGGCATAACATTTCACAAAAGAGAAAGAATAACTTTGCTTTTAATGATGTAGTGCTTCTCTTCCTTGTTAATATATTAAAGACTACATTACCAATTGTGGAGGGCAAGAGGGGAAAGGGGACTGCATTTAGAAAGCATAGGGCTGTGTAATGTCATCAACGCCAAGAGATTAAGAAGTAAAATCGATACGTCAGTGCTCACCCAATGCATTGTCTCCTCCAGTTTTTCTTGTGGACACCAGAAATAGATTCTGATCTCAGCTGAACCCTGATTCTGAAAACACTATCCTTACCCACAAAGAAAAATAATTTAACTGGTTTTGAATGAATAGCAGTTTATAAAATGGGACTCCTGAAGGCAAACATTTTTCTAAAGATTTTTTGGGACTACTCTGTGCACTTAATTAGGTAGTATCCTTATGTCTGAATTAATGAGTTAATTACATTGTACCCTTACAGATACACTAATGTCAACTAAAAAGGAATCAGCCCTGTCAATACAAAATGTTAATTCTGTTAGTTCTCATTTCTGAAGAGCTCCTGATATCTTGATATTATTCTTTTTGCCTCAGAAATCCTTGGAATTCTTACAGTGATTTTAAGAGGCATGAAATGTCAGAAATAAGTGCTTTCCACTGTTTTCTGGTTAGGAATTAAAAACAAATGTAACAAGTGTACAGTTTATACAGCTTCAAATCAGGATTTTCTAGTCTGAAAGTCAAACACAGGCACTGTAAAAATAATGATACTATAGTTACCTGGGAGATTCAGTCCAAGGGGAATCACTTTCATTGTAAAGATCACGCTTTTAATCCACCTCTACCTGAGTGCCAGATGGTCAAACCAAAGAATCAACACATTAAGCAGATGGACTTGGTATCTGATTCCCAATTACTAGAGTTGCTTCAGGTGGAAGGTTGCTTCTACTGATCAGAGAAAATGATTTGTCCCCAGATGGTGGCAAAAAAATGCTCACTCTGCTCTTTTAGCAGGTTCCCACTTGTCTTTCAAAGTTAGGCAGCAGCATTAAAGATTTGAACCATGACGAAGGTAACTATTGAGATCGGTAGGTTTTGGATCAAGCCTTAAAGGTAGACAATAAAAACATAGGGACAAGAAGTTGTTAAGGTATGTGAAGCAGGTGACCAGATTCTGCCCTAAGGCAAGGAAAAACACGGGATGTGACACAAGAAACCACAGGACATAACAAACTACAGTGTGAGAAGTCAGCCAAAGCTTACAGGGATGGGTGGATTTCATGGGTGGCTAAAAAGGAGTCAGGTGAGAGGCAGCCAAACCCCACAAACGTGGACGGGGGTGCTGAGGGCCTTTCGGGGAGCAGAGTTTTATGAGGGCTACAGGTAGTGCCCACACAGCAGCAGCAGCAAGAGCAGATAGGGCTGAGATTACCTGAGTAACCACACAAGAAACGTTGTATTTAGGTAAAACTGGGGCCAGTAGAGGGAAACAATTAGGTCTGGATTGTTTATTTGTAAGGAGACAAAAGCAGAGACAAGGTGGATGGAGGAAGAACAAACAGAAAAATGGAGAAGCAGTGGGATATGAAATGGGGATAAACTCAAAGCCTGACCAGCTGGAGAGGAAAGCACAGGATGGGGCTGTCGATGCTATTGAAGTCCATGTGACATTTTGCTGCTTCTGTTTCTGCAGGTGTCGGTAAAGGTGTGGTTGCCTGTGTGTCCTGAACTGAACAACCAGCCGTGTTCATACCCGGTGCGTGCATTGGGATTATGCATTCAACCTCATTGATGGCTGCAGCCCAAAATGGGAAAAGCAGCAGGCTCACACCTAGCAGACCAGGAGAGGAGGAATCCTCAGGTCTCAAAGACCAGCAGATGTGTCTTTCCTTTAACAAAAGTGTCGAAAGTATTTAAAATAATCTTAGTAGATAATATAGGTCAATAGAGCTGAAAACAATAGGGCTCTATGAAAAGCAATAAAGCTCCATTAAAACTTGTTCAGGCTTCTACAGACAACCATGCATTAGTTACCAGCTGTACATAACTATTTAGTCAAAGCATCTATTTTGGTGACAATTTCCCATCAAAGGGATGAATGGAAGTATTGTTGTGATGGATTCAACAAGTTGGCTCTGTAGATTTCTGTGCATCCAGAGGTTAGAAGTGGGTATTGTTCTGAACACAGCTCGTGCCTTCCCAAAGCCGACACAATGGAACCGGATTCCCAGGTCCCTTCCCACATCTCACGTGCTCATGACTTTTGCCTTAACTCACAGCCTTGAAATGAGAGACTATTTGTCTTGATACATAGATTAAAATAAATAAATAAATACTATATTTTATATACATATATATTAAGTATGTATATATATATAAACCACTATATATTCTTTTGGAGTCAAACCAAAACGAACAATCTGTTGTCAAGTTACGTATATTTCCTTTGAAAAGAGCATTCAGGCCGATGAAAACCATTTAATTCAATGGAAATTTATACTGTTCATTTTAACTTTGTTTCTCCATTTCAAACTCCATCACTGTTTAGGAATTGTTAATTTCTGAAACAGAATTCCAATTGCAAAACAAAAGTAGAAGGTTTGTAATGAACATCAGTCTTTGGGACTTTTGAAGGTTTTCCCCTTCCTGTTTTTGATTATAGTTATTCCCTCAAATAGCGAATTTTGTGAATATAGTCTTAGTCCCTCACAAATTATCTCTCCCCACTCCCAAATCTCCCTCTAACCTCCAAAAACCACACTCTGTACCACCTGATTATCTGCTCTTATCTACAGGGGAACAAAGATGAAAACTTCCACAAGTGTTGGAGAGATCATATGACATCCGATGGATGGAGAACACACTGCGCTTCGGGGTTTTTTATAAATAACAGTGAAATTTTACTCCCCAGCCCAGCTGCTAAACTTGGTCTAGCTGTAATTAAATCCAACCTTTTGTTGTTCAAACGGGTCAGGTTTCTAAACTACACCAGCTTTGTGGACTGATATTTTTGTTCAATGACCAGGTTTAGACGGGTGGGAATTGCTGCTTCTCTTCGTCCTAAGGGACTGCTTTGGTTTCAGACAAATACAGCCTGTGAAAGTAAAGGATAAAATAACCTTTTTTTTTTTTTTTGCCAGAAAAAGATGGAGAAAGTCAGTTCTCCTTTGTAAATAAAGGGTAAAGAGTAGGTTATTTAGTTCTTTTGAGGAACAGTTTGCATCTGTTTCAGGTGCACCTGCTGGCAGAGATAATTTTAAATGCAAGTGCTTTGCAACTTTGGCAGTGATATCAGTTATAACATGCTGAAGCACAGAAACAACAATAGATTGGAAAATCTGACAGGAAATTGCAACGATCAAGAATGGAAGAAAAATATTTCTTTATTGCAGATTTTCTTTGGCTAAGTATCCTGTTGAAATTCTCTTAGCTCAGTAGCCAGTGCCCATTTGTTTGTACTAAAAGGGAGGTAATAAAGAATCTAAATAATAAAGATAACATAATTCTTCCTTAAATGTGAACTACATTAGAGTAGAAAAAATGAAGACTTTTCTTACCCAGAATAGTTGTCTGGGGAGGCAGCGAGGGTACAGGGCAATGCTACAGCTGCGTGACGGAGGCGGCATCGCCTCGAAGATTTACTGCACCGCATCATAAGCAGGTAGAGGAGAAATGCAAATGGCTTTTTAGGTGAGCAGGTGAGACATGACATTGACCAGACACTTTAAAGATAGTTTACAAAAAGAGAGAGGATTGGTTTGACCTTCTCCTGACTCTCACGTTATTTATTCTGTAACGACAGGTTAGTGATTCTCTATGGCAACCACCCCAGGTTCAAGAGTACCCATGGCTCCCGAGAGACTCACTTGAAACAACACCTCTATGCAATCTTTCACTTCATCTCAGAGTGGTGTGAGAAGTAAGGCTAAGAGGGGGACTATAGAATAAATATGATAAAACACTTTATTGTTGATATCTTCATTCCCAGGCAGACCTGACTCTGGGATAGAGGACAAGAAGCAGTGGGAAGGCAAAAGAGCCCAAGAACTGACAGGCAAAGGAAGGGGAGGCAGGGAGCTGAAACACTGGATTGGCAAATGGAAATATTTAGAGTGGCTCTATAGCCTCCTGCTTCAGGGGGCAATTTTCTCTGTGGGTCTGGAAATTGTCTCTGATAAGTCCCAGAGTCAGCCAGGGTTTGGAGGGGGGTCTGCCTGCACCTCCTCCTTAAATAGAGAGCCCCCCAAAGCACCAAAAGGGCTTTAAAAACCTAGAGCTAAGTTTTATAAGACTATAAAGGAGATCCGCAACTTTGTAAAACAGAGAAGCCACAGCACTTGTTTGGTAAAGTAAAAGGGTTTAAAAGAAATCCTCGCCCTGTCCACTCGATCTCATATAAAAGAGATGTCTTTCTTCTCATCTTCCCTCTACAAGCTCTGGGTCAAAAGCCTTCTTGTTATTTCTGTTACTCCGACCTCTGGTTGTGTGCTTGTCCCACTGGCTCCCAGTGCTTGCAGCAGCCCATCTCTCTCCCCGTTTGCCCCATCCTGCTCTGTCACTCTCCTGGAAGAAACAACCTCTCCCCAGCCTGGGGTGCAGCATCCTCCTGTCCTGCTTCTCAGCCACGTTCAGTGGCAGGATAGAACAGACAAACACTGACCCCAACAGCCTCTGCATCTGCTGCCTGGGCTGCAGGGATTCCTGGCAGGGTGCTGGGCAGGGCATATCTCCCTATATAGTCCCATGGTGAGGCTGCATCTGGAGTACTGTATCCAGCTCTGGGCTCCCCAGTTCAAGAAGGACAGGGAACTGTGGGAGAGGGTCCAGCAAAGGGCTACAAAGATGATGAGGGGACTGGAGCATCTTTCTTATGAGGAAGGGCTGAGGCACATGGGGCTTTTTAGTCTGGAGAAAAGAAGACTGAGGAGGGATCTTATCAATGCTTATAAATGCTCAAAGGGAGGGTGCCAGAGGGATGGGAACAGTCTTTTTTTTTTTTTTCAGTGGTTCCCAGTGATAGGATAAGAGGTAACAGGCACAAACTTGAGCATAGGAAGTTCCACCTAAACATGAGGAGGAACTTCTTTACTGTGAGGGTGGTGGAGCACTGGCACAGGCTGCCCAGAGAGGTGGGGGAGTCTCCAACTCTGGGGACATTCCAAACCTGCCTGGATGCCATCCTGTGCAACCTGCTGTAGGTGACCCTGCTCTGGCAGGGGGGTTGGGCTGGATGACCTCCAGAGGTCCCTTCCAACCCTGACCAGTCTGCAATTCTGCCACAGGAAACCCCAACTCCTATAGAGCAGGTGCTGGAGTCCAGCTGGGATATGCTGCACAGCTAACGTGTCACCAGACACCTATATCCAGGTAACTAAATCCTGCCCTTCTGTCTGTAATTAAGTAATATGAGTACAACATTTTATTTTCCTGCATTTGTTCTACCCAGTTGATTACAGCTGCATAAAAAGAATTTCACTCTATGGGTTTTATATTCTTGGTCTTTTGCATATGTTTTTCTGCAGTGTGAATGCATTACGAGAAATGGCTGTTATGGAACTCTCCCAGAGGTGTGACATTGTCTATGTATTTTAAATTAAGAGTTTGCAAGGCAGGAAGGACTTCTCCAGTTGTATACTCTGCCTCCACACTTAGGAGGTCAGTGATTTGAAGAGAAGAAACTGTATATATAAAAACCAATGATTTATTTTAGAAGACATCCATTAAAAATGAGAGTGCTATGGAAACATTAAATGCAAATAATTTACAAGAGCACATGCACATAAAATCAAATAAGGATTTGAAATCTGTCTTATCATGTCCTGCATAGAATCATAGAATTGTTATGGCTGGAAAAGACCTTTAAGATCATCAAGTCCAACTGATATCTAACTCTACCATACACACTTCTAAACCATGTTCTTGAGCACCATATCTAGATGGCTTTTAAATACATCCAAGGATGGTGATTCAACCAGCTCCCTGGGCAGTGGGCAGCATCATCTCATGCAGTGGAACAAAAGGAAACATTTGAAATTTTCACTCTCTGGCATAAGGTATTTGGCAGCGCTCACTCTCCAATACCAAGAAGTCTCTTACTACAGGAGCAAACCCTATCAGCACTGAATCATGAGAGACAGTTTGGTTGTTTGTCTAAATTTTGACACAAATTAAGATCATCATAAAAGATTTTCATCCCTTCGCATCCATGGAAAAATATATCCATGCCAGCCAGAAGGAATTGCTAAACTCGTTGTTACTAGGCTGGAATTCCTATCTATGCAATGTCATCTAATGTACTTCTAAATTGATCTTATGGTCAGCCATCAAGTAAGCAATATGTTACCTAGAGCAAATATAATCCAAATACAACCCATTGCATACGGGGAGGGAAGGACAATTTTATCTTCCTGATCCCTAATGAGGTCCAAAGCATGTGATAATACTCTTGCAATACTGGAAGTACTATAAAAGTTACAAGGACAGAACTGCCTGCTTCAACTCCCACTCTTAAAGGATGGTAATCACTGAGGATGCCCTGAAAGCCTACATTTTTCTGCATAGAGTAGCATATAAATATGTACATGAAAACCCTCAAATGTCTCTCTCAGAAACTTTGTACATGAACAGTCAACCATAAGACAAGGCCAAGTGAGAGTGAACCTCATGTGACTGCAAGTTGCTTATATGGTGATACAAAATCCTTATCAGATATGTTTTTCTTTGATTTCAAACCTCTCATCAAAAGAAAAGACACCACCAACAACACCCAGTTTCACGTCACATGGATAAACTGTGTAAAAACAATTCGAAAGCCATTAGTTCATTTCATGTTCATGGGGTGGGCTCCAAGCTCTGAAACAGCTTGGAGGGGGACAGGTAGCTGCCCAGAGTTCAGGGCTTCTATATAAATATTGAGATTATCACGTCTTAGAGCTTCTTCTTCCCACCCTCTGAATATATGTGCTTCTCATCACTCAGTTCATAAGTTGTCTTGTTGATGAGGATGCTGTGACACTGCTGGATTGAAAAGAGGGGAAAGGATTTAATTATCTAAATACTGAAGTGGTGCTTTAGATGTGCCAGGGCATCCAAAACATCCCCATGGAGATGGTAGATATGAACGGGCATCTTCTGGAACAGCAACTTGAGACCAAATGGCATATCCCAGGGAATTTTCAATAATACCGGACAACTAAGTTTAAGCAACTGAATCCATCCTGTGAGACACGGGTGAGAAAGGTGCAAAATGCTTTATCAGACACGCCTCAAAGACCGCACCAGCTTTGGCTAGTTGCACAGCTCTCTTTAGCACAAGCAGGAACTTAAAACATATTTTTGGAAGATATTTGGTACTGAAAAGTGATAAGATTTTTTTTCATTTATTTTCAATAATCACGTCTGGAAAATGTTGTATGAAGTATATTCTTTTTGGAAGCGAGACAGCCTCCTCCAGGAGGTGAGTCAGTAGCTTTAAGATATAATTTGTCCTGCAAAGGAGTCAAGGCTGTCAATATTACCAAATGAAGTGCTGCAGGCAATGCCAGGAATGAATTTGTGTGAATTCAAGACTTAATGTTTCACCAAAGTTCACTAAAAAAGTAGGATTTGATTTAGCAGGCTAAAGCATGCATTTCTTCTCAGATTGAAGACACTTTGAGAGAAAAAAGACCATATTGGGGTAGGGCTGGACCACCTCATATGTTGTTGCTTTTGTAAATTTCAGACAAGGTTGCCATCTTTCATTTCTTTTGATTGAAGGAATTAATTTTGGTGACTCTCCTCTCCCTCCATCTTTTAAATGTGCCCCAGGAATATATCAGTAATTCCCATGTCTCCCAAATAGATATATTTTCTGAAACACAATAGAGAATAAAGCACGGGGCAGAAGTGCCTCACTGATATTAAAAAGCAAATCTATGAAAATTGATTAAATAGCTAACTAGAACTTTTCTGAAATTGGTGATAACTACATAGTTTGCCTGGTAAACGGTAAGACACACACACATACCACCTGAGCACAATGTTCCCACTTAAGCACAACAACAAGCCATTAACTGATAGACTGCTAGTAGTTGTATTAAACATTTTGTTGTTGATGTTAAAGAATCTTTATAAAATGATGCTCTATGAATATATAAATCCAAGTAAAAGTAAATGTTTCAGACAGAAATCTCATCTTCAGTTTGCAACTTGATTATTTATATTTTGGTAAAGGAACAATACAATCTTTTTACCCTTAGAATCATAGAATCATAGAATATTTTGAGTTGGAAGGGACCTTTAAGGGTCATCTAGTCCAATCCCCCTGCAATAAGCAGGGACATATTCAAGTAGATCAGGTTGCTCAGAGCCTCTTCTCCTCTCTTCTTGCCCTTGACTATCAATCCAAGGTACTGACAGGGCAACAAGTTCAGTGCTATTTTTCTTTCTTCTTCTAATTCTTTTTCCCAGTGGTAAATCTAAAACAGATATTAGCTTAAAAGAAACCACTGAATGTCTGGTCATACTTAAGTATCACATAGCGTATCCAAAAAGCTTCGCAGATCTGTCACTGACTTCCCTACTTGTATCTGGCACTGTTACTGATTTTTTGTTTTCTTCTTCGTCTTGTTTTGTTTTGTTTTTGTTTTAATGTTACTTAGTCCCTAAGAAAGACCAAAAAACTTCTTACATCGTTTCGGACCAACTTTATATCAGGGATCAAGCCTGTATTTGAGAGTAGGAGGCAATTTGTACAAGTTTCACGAACCGTTCTTTTTTGAAAAATAAAAACCAACCCGAAATCCAAACTGCATTCAGTCTGGCCACTTCACAAAAATGGTCATTGTGCATGAGTTTATCAGTTTTGGTTTGCAATACACAGAGTGACCAAAGAATCAATGTTACAGCAGAATTACTGCATAGATACTGTGCAGGTGATTAGTTTGTGCACAGCAAATCCATTGTTATCTCGACATGGGATTTTCCTAGTTTTCCCAGATGCAAAATATAATCCTTTGTAAGAGTGATCGACAGGTGTAGTGTACAGACTTAACACGTACTGTTTCTTAGAGACTTATCTTCTGCAGCCTACGTGGCACGGTGCAAGGTGCGACCACAAGCTATGGCATGATCTTTTAATTTATGGGCAGAAGAGAACAGTGGCACGTGAAGGGTGGCAAGAAACACAGTCAGCAGTGTGGTGGTTGTTTTGATACAGGGCCATCAAGAACGGAATAGTAATAGTAAACAAATTCATTTTAGCCAGTGCTTAGTATCAGCTCACGTGTGCTAAGCAAAGTTTGAATAGATGACCCTGCAGCACGAGACTTTTTTATGATCTGTCCTAAAGTCCATCCTGATCAAAAAATGGAAACAATTCCTTGTTCATAATTTTATTCCCATGGCAGAAATACCAAATGCCCATCTGTAGCTTTTCCACAGTGTAATCTCACTTAATTATTTCTGAATAAGAAATCACTACGCTTGGAGCTTAATGAGATGTTTTACAGACCACAATTGCAGGGTGTTCATTTCTATAAGGAAGACAGAAAGCACTGTAAAAATATAAAATTAGACTTCAGTCATACTGAAAAGTTCAGTGTGGGTGATTGAAGATGACAGGTTGAGACTACTGTTCTCTGTCTGCACCCATCTAGGGTGGTATCTGCACCTTAGCTGGTTAACAAAGCTTCCTTTTTTGTCACTGGTGAGAGATATTTCTATGCTGTGATTCATCTGACCTTTCTTGGATGTCTGTGATGAGATGAACTGATCCCTTGGAATGTCCATAAACTGTGAAACAAGACTAATGTGACCTGTGCAGGTGCAGACACCCACACTCTGAGCATCTGCGTGAGTCATGTGAATTCATCCCTTTGCAATAACTTCATTTGATGGTGGACCTGTTCCTAAATCTGCTATGGGGTCTCTAGTGTCCCAGCGGACCTGAGACTATCATAACACCTAGACTTGTCTGGTGGTAAAGAGGACCAGCTCTTCTTTTATCCTCTTCCTGATAACTGAGTGGCAGATTTGCTTCTTGGATTTTCCCCTCTGTTTTATATTCCCCGTTGTCTTCAGAGGCAGGGGCTGTCCCTCCTATTGTTGTCACTTGACAACAAAATTTGAGCTGAAGTTTTAAAAAATACGTTTAGTAGCTGAATCCCCAGGTTGTTTGAAAATGCACTTTCCTAAGGGTAAAATTCTGGACTGAGCGCCAGGAAATGCAGATTCGTATCCCTCAGGTTTGCTTTTGCCCAATGGGTAATTCAGCACAGTGGAAGGAGACATTCCCCTTTCACTCTGTTCTGCAATAAGAACATGAGAAACAAAACAGAAGAGCGGAAGCCTGGAAGGAGTGCTGCTTGAATACTGCAATTTGTCTAGGTACAGATCTTAGCATCAATGCTCACATCCCCTCTAAAAGGTCAAAGCCATTGACATAAGTTGTCCCAAGAATAATAGTCATGGTAGAATGGCAGTAAAAAGAGAGTTTTGTGATTTAATAAATTTAATTCTGATTTATAAACTGTGTGACTTAAAAATTCCCATCTTTTATTTTAATATAAAGTTCTCATTATATAAATTTGTGGCAAGCCAAAATCAGAAAAAAAAAATAGACATTTTCTTTAAGGGGCTACACAGAAAAAATAAGTTCCAAAACTTCCTCAAATTGGCAATTTTTTGTTGAAAACTGGAAATTTTCTGTTTGGATTTTTCATACCAAAGTAGCTTTTGGGGATTTTGTTCTTTACATACAGACTGGAATTTTCAGTGGAAACACCTCTGACTACATCTGCTCTCAAAATTTTGGGGCATGGTTTTTCACGGTACCAAAGAGAAGTGTGACTTCTGGATGGCTCAGGGCTCATCCCTACAGCAAAAATGAGGAAAACTTAGCCAAATTACATAACTATATGGATGCAAAGCCATTCAAAGTAAGCTAAATTATGTCCACATTGGTTTCCTAATAATATGCATTTACATTGCTTCGTTAAACCATTAAAAATTAATTTGGAATTAATTTCCTGCTTTCTGTGCAAAAAAAAATCTTACAGAAAAAGGTGATTTCTTCTCTTTGGGTTGGCATGTATCTAGTCTATCTGCCTAGATATTTAGCATGCACTCATTCATGACAGATTAAAAACTTTGAAAATATACATGAAAAAAGCGGTAAATATATGAGTTTTATCTGCCTGTGGTCTGCATAAAAGTAATATTCCAGTGCTTGCCACGGTACAATAAATACTGCTAAGTCCTACAGAGAGGTGGTGTGGTCATGAGTCACCTCTGCCCATGCTCGAAGCTATAAAGTGTGTAAAGGTGGTTTAGAGGAACTGGCCCAGGGTCTGTCCTACGCTAAGTTTGCTCAGAGTATTTACTATTCTTAGTGAGGTCAAAACAGATTCTAGCCTTGAAGCAGTTCTTTTTCCCATAGACAGTGGGTGGAGGCTGTTTATTCTTGACTGAACCTAGCAGTGGATGCACTATATTAATTTGGAGTCATCTCCACTCAGCCACGTTTTTGGTCTGCCTGTAAATAAGCAGTGTGCATTTGCCGCTGCACTCGCTGTGCTGCGAAACACACACAAGTGGGGGATTTAAACAAGGGAGAACTGCAGCTAAACGGCAAATGGCCAACAGGTCACAGGCAAAGCAGAGCTGCTCAGAGGCTTGAAAGGAGGACAAGGAACCTGAACAGGTGTGAATTACAGCCATAGGCATGGTGGAGGAGAAGGCAGAAGGCCAGTGAAGTGGGAAGTGGAAGAGCTGAAGTGAGAGATGATGAAAATCTGTAAACCATGCTGGAGTCTTAAGGCAGGGAAAGACAGGTCTGAACAAAGCTTTGGGCTTGCACACCTGATAAGAAGGTCAATGCTAAAAGAAGTCAAATGAAAGGCATTTTTTTTCCGAATTCAACCCTCCCTTCCTTCCTTCCTTCCTTCCTTCCTTCCTTCCTTCCTTCCTTCCTTCCTTCCTTCCTTCCTTCCTTCCTTCCTTCCTT
>VZSZ01010131.1:1177902-1214907 GCA_013398815.1 Ibidorhyncha struthersii
TTTCTTCATCCCTTCCTCCCTTCCTCCCTTCCTCCCTCCAGGAAAATTTCACATCTAGGACTCAGCCTCTATCAAAATCACAGAATTGAGTACAAGCAGTGGAAATCACCCAGCTTTGCTGATGTACCTTTTTTCCTAGGACCACTCCTTTGCCCCAAAATAATTAGATACTGGAGGTGGCAATGGGAACAGCATTGCTTACTGGGAAAGTATAGTATCTTGCATTTCATTTTGCTTCCCAGAAGAGATGTCTGCCCACAGAAGGCAAGGCACCGTTGTCCTGTTGCTCTGACAGCCGTGCCTCGCAAGCTGTGAGACCAACTCAGCCTTTCAGCCAACTCTCAGCTTGCGGGTGGTGCAAGCAGTATTTTAACTACTCATCTTGTGTTTTCTGAACGGAGGATGATTGTGTTGGTAAATTGCCTTCTGTGCTACCATTTGTCCTTCTCGCTGAAGGGAGAGGCAGTCTTGGGGCTTCGGAGGGCAAGCAGCTAGAGCCAGTTTCCTTCTCCTGTGTGCCTGTTTCTCAGGCAAAATGTGCAATACATTTACTTTGTCGTAATAGTTTATATACTTTCCTCACTGCCGAGAAGAATGAAATCTATGGATTGCTTTTCTAAGATTGCCTCTGCCAGATATATGTAAGTATTGATTTGGAGCAGCCCAAGAACAAGAACCCAGAACAAGGTATAGGATCATCAGAAACATCACTTGATTTTGGAGGTCCTTGTGTCTATGGTATTAGCAACTGGAGCGAGTGCAAATGCATATGGCAGTGAGTCACCGCCAGTAAATATCAAACCAGACTAGCTGGTGAGTAGGGTGAAGTGGTCGGCAGCCAGTGGGATGTGTGTTTAACTGGGAGTGAGACAGCTGGAGGAGTTGGCTACTGGAGGGAATGGCGGTCCAAGCCAGCTGCTGGGGACACAGTAGGGTTTGGGAGTTGACTGAGATAACAGCTTGTGTGTGTGTCCCTAAAGGGGGCAAGTGGGAGACTGATGACCCAGGGGCAGCTACCAGGCAGACTGAGGCCTCTTACTGGACAGATCCACATCAATATGTATAGATTTTTTCTGACTGATGGCTTTTTCCTCAGCTAGAGAACAGGATGAGGCCGTTAGTACTGTTTGTGTTCACGTGAATGCCGAGTCTGCCTGACTGTGTTATTTCATGTGGCCAGGCACGTGCCTGTCGGGAAGACACGCCTGGACTCGCTTCGGGCTGGAGCAGGGGATGTGGAGCTGGAGCTGCCTCACCTCTGTTGGGTTATCGATCTCAGCAACCCCTGACAGCATGCACGTAAAGTTGGGTGAAACAGGCCACCCAGAGTGAGCTTTTCAGGTCCTTCTACCTTGTGATGGACAGGCAGTTCTCAAAGGCAGAATGAGCCTACGGTCTTTTCTGTGACTTTGATTGAAGCAGTGGTGATGTTTCCTAAGATGCCTCTCCCTCCTTACAGCTGTGCCCTCGCAGGCAGCAGAGCAGAGAATGAATGGCTAAACATTTTCCAAGCTGTCAGAAGCTGGCTTGGGTACCTCATTTGGTTCTCCTTGGCTTGCTATCTGTTTTCAGCACATCTGAAGACTGTTTTACCCTTCATTGGCTTTGACTCCCAGTTCCCTTTGTTCTGTTCTTTCCACATATCCTCCAAAGGATCTTCCCCATTCTGGATCAGCTCATATCTACTGCTTAGTGTCCAGTCTCTATCAGCCCCCTTCCAGACATGTAAAAGACATTTTTGGGGCCTTACCACACACCCTCCTTGGCTGATGAGAGCCCTCCAAAATCTTTCATAAAGCTCTACTTTTTCGCAAATCCCTTATGAAGCTCTTTACCATTGAGAAAAAAATTATTTTCCCAAGAAAAACCAAAACCTCAAGAAACTGGCCAAGGCTTATCAGACCTACCAAGAAAGAAAATGTTTCCTTGGGTTGTCCTGTCTCTTTGCATGAAGCTGTTTTCTCTTGCCTTACACTTTGCATGCAAGGTCTCAGAGACAGAGACTGTCATTTTAATCTGTATTTTTCAGTGCTTACAACAATAGTTCATGACGAGGCCTCTGGGCATTAGAGTAATATAAACAGCAGTAACAAAATAAGTGTGATGGCTATTCCTAAGGCGTGGCTTGAAAAATCTACCTGGTTGCTTCGCTGGTCTGGACCTTTGCTCATTCAAGGTCAAAGAGGTGGAAGAGCAGAGCTTTCTCAGTAAAATCTCTCAACCTTTCCTAACCCAAGTAATCTCTGCAAGTTCTTTTTATTGTTACTTGTCACATTACAGTTCCGCACAGTTAAAAAATACCGTAGAAGCTACAGTTATTATAGTTATTAACATTTTATGGCCTTGTTATTCATACCTTAAGCTCCTTAAAATGAAGTGGTGCATTTTAAGAGAGCAGCATGTATTTAATTGATTCCACTGTAAAAAGATTGCCCTACTTCAGTGGTTTCCAATCTTTTTCCTTGAGTTTTGCTTCTATTAATGATGACAATATCAATTTTATCTCTTTAAGAGAAGTGACACAAAGCAGTTCACATTTTCTTACTGTGCTGTATATCCATGCTTGGTTTAAACATTTTTCCCTCTTTCATAATCAAACACCGTGGAAAGATGTGCAGTGCTCTGAGCTACGCGTTCATGCACATATCTACCTCCACTTTGGAGAGCAATGTCATGGATTCATTGGAAGTGTAATTAATCTTAAATTATACACATTTGCTATGGTGTAAGCACATATCCTTGGAGAGCTACCAGCAAGTTGTTGATGTCTGTGGGAGAAGTTTCTCTCACCTAAATTTGTCTGTAGAGTAGATACCTCTATCTGCAGCGACTTATTTAGAATCCACTTCCAATTGCTGTAGAGTTACAGGGCTGCTCACTTGAACAACCTCAGGAATACATTGCACCAGGGGATCAGTCTCCCTCTAGACAGGCCCACTTTTCTCCCTTGATTGTGTGGGAATCCTAGAGTAAAATAGTTGAGGAAACAAGCCATGATCCCAGTTAGCTCTTGGGCAGTGGCAGCTTCTTTGTATGCCAGTGTTTCTCCATGTCAAGTCCGAAACTCTAAATATTTAGCACACATTTCCCGTCTCTTTTGTCCATCTTTACCAAAAGACAGGGACAACCTTACTCTAAGTGCTTATACAGATGCAAGCACAGGGGTCTTTATTCACCACAGGGGATTGTAATCATTGGAACATAAAACTAAACAATTCTGGTCAGTAAGCAGTACTGAAAAACAGCTTCCTTATCTTTTCTGACTGAAAGAACTTCAGACACCTGCATTTGGACAATGTAAGCTTATATTTCCAGGAGATCAGGAAGGTCAAAACCAAAGTGAATGGAAAAAACACAGGCAATTGAATTACAGAGCAACGATAAAGTCAAAGAGGTGTATGTTCATGTTATCTTTCCCAGACTGCATGAGCCATTATGATTTTGATACTTCAGTGTCTTGGCAAAGACTGATGGAATAGGAAATGGCCACTCGTAAATTCATTGTCATAAAAGAGGGTAATGAGAAAGGAAAGCAGTACAAATGTAAACCATTCTTCTCTCCATCACATACCCATACACCTGGCACATTTCTGCTCTGTTGGCAGCCTCTGCTCTGGAGAGAGCCAGGAGCTGAATGTGGTATGGCTGTCACCAAACACACTGAACGGGACAGAGGTGTATTGTAACTCACGCAGAACAGGCAGCGTGCCAGAACAGCGTCTGGAAGCCCACATAACATCTGCCTGTATGTTTTAGTTAATCTGAAACCCCAAAATATGCTCAATATATTTTTTTTTTTATTTTTCTGTTTTTAAGACTCAAAAAAAAGAAAGGTGGAACCAGTTCAAAACTCTGTAATTAATTGTGATGGCACAATAACAAAATAGTATCCAAGGTTTTCTGGACCACTAATCTGAAAATCTTAAGGTACTTTCAAATACAGATGAATTCTCATTGCAAATACTTTTTTCTTTCTCGTTTTACACACACATACACACACACACACAAAAGAGAAAAAAATAAACTGCTGTACCTGAGTTGTGTGATATTTCTAGGCCTCAGCTAGGTAATCACCCGCTGACATGATTTGCTACAGCCAAGTCAGAGAAAGGTCCTTTTTGCTTAATGAGAAGAAAACTCACCTAAGTAGTATTCTCCTGAGTTTCCTAATAGGATAAGTAGTCAAAAAAGTGATCCAAAAAACACAAGGGAAGATGTGAATAACCTAGACTACTTAGATCACGAGATCTTCTAGCTGATCTTCTTTGACTAGCTCTGTTTATTAAACGATTCTGACTGTGGCCTTAATATTGCTGCCTCTGTAAGATGGCAGTGAGAGATTCAAAACAGAAGGCACTGAGAGGTGGGAGAGAGACACATGACGGCTGCTACTGTTGGATTCTTTTTCCACCAGCTGCTTGGCTATTGCCTGGTGCCTGTGGTCCTCTCGGGTGTGGGGCTCAGCCCTGACAAGCAGTCACTGCCAATGCTACTGATCCATCGGTAACTCATCTACTCACGTTCCCAAAGAAACCAAGAGGCTCAGGCCTCAGGTAGAACAGAACCAGACCTCAAGCATCCTAAGCAAATCATTTAGTAGCTAGAAGCTCGTAGTTGAAGAAGGCCTTCTGAGTGTTCACTCCTCCATTCCACCTCTCCACCAATGCAAAACTGGTCTCCTTAAAATATTCATTTTGCTGCAACCGTCCTAAATTCTCCATGAGTGTCATGTGCACCACAGATTGCAGCATGGCAAAACTGGTGGTTACTTTAGTGGTGGGAATTCATTGCACCTGATTTTATCCAACCAAAAGTCAGGCCTCTATTCCCACCTTATCATCTGGGTCCTTTGCTGAAGGTAATAACTCCCTTTGCACTATTACCATCATTTATTCTGGAGGCACTCCCTTCCTAATAATGAAATTATCACCTCAGCAATTGTTTCTGCCTGTTTTGGGCTAGCATGAACAGCCCTGACTTCCTGCACAGATTACTGAAGGAAGGTAGAGGGCTAGCTAAGGACTGGCTTGGATTACCGAAGGTAAAGAAACAGAAGTAATGTCTGAGAAGTGTCCATCTTCAGGAGCGTCTCTGTTTCACAGCTTAAATGAGAATGTAATCCCATTGATCTTTCCCCATAAACTGTTCCCCCTGGCCCTCACATTTCTCTGTCTGTTTTTCTTTGCTGTTCTTGATTCACTCTTACTCTCTATGAAAAAGTGAATATGCAAGGTCACATTTTTTACTAATATTTGCAAGAAAAATATATTAATATAATTTTTTTTTGCACATGCTTACGGTATAGAACATCACGAGGTTGAAAACTCACATAATTTCTCTGTGCTTTAATATTTCCTCTTACTCTTTTCTTTCATGCACTATTTCCTGTACATACATTACTTCACTTCTCCTCCCAAAATATGAATATGAAATAAAATATGATATCTATGATATAAAATATCATAAAATATGAATATGTCATTGTTTGTTGGTTTCTGCCTAAGCTGCTAACCCCTGTTAGTCTTTTTTTATTTCTGTTTCTTTTTTTTGTTTGTTTGTTTTCACAACTTTGTTCGGTATCTGTGAATTTAATCCCTGTTCATCAGCATTAATGAACTTATTAATTAAAATACTGACACAGTGTTTGAGAAGCTTGTTTGACACCTCCGCTGTATCCAGTATGTACTGTTACTGACTTTGATGTTGACAAATGCAATTTTTTTACATTAGCTAGTATATTGTATTATTCATACTGTTGTAGTTTTTACAGGAAAAGTTACATAATTTAACGTTATTTTACCACTTGTGCTCTTTCCCTCAAAATAAACAAAATGAAATTATTAGCTTCAAATGAAGTATTATTATATTTTTCTGGTTCTTCTGCAAGGGTATTGCGTAAGCACATGGGGTTCAAAAAAGAGAGCTGCTAGGAAGAAAAGTGTCTGCCAAATATTGTTGAGCAATGTATTAACATTATTTAAATTCCTTTTAAAGAGCAGTCCTTCCCCCCACAGTTTCTTCTTGACAGGTGTCAGTTGATGAAGAGATGAGTGCGGGGGTGGGTGTTCTTATCTAAAAGGATTTTAAATAATTTTACTGACATTATTTGAATCAAAATTACTGCCTAAGTAATGTTATAAGGAGTTTTGTCTTTTAAAGGGTATTCAATTATGTTACATAGCCCTACCTTTAAAACTCCCCTCCTCCCCATGTGGGACTTGTGTGTTTCCATTTTCCCGGGGTATAAGATGCCATCATGGTACCTGATTGGTCTCAGTAATTGATTGAACATTTCACAGATATTGGTCTAAGGAGACACAAGTGAGCTTCAAGAGTTTGAAGTCTCGACTTGGTTTGCTGTGAACCTGTGGCAGTTCAGCAGTTCTGCAGCTGTGGAGTGATGGGCGTCCTGAGGCCTTGGGGATGAGTGACTGGGTATGCGCTGTGCTTTCAGAATGGCTAAAAACAGCAGAGGATTTGATTTCTAGCAGAGAATTTTAAGTAAACTTAAGAGCACTATAGTTCTGCTCTGTGCCCTTTCTTCCTCTATTTTTCTTTCTGATCTATTAAAAAAAAAGCCATTTTTTCAACCTCTTTGGGTGAGTGACCCTCTTTGAAGTACAACTAATAGGATATTTTTTCTTAAACTTGCTCTGAAAGTAGGAATAATAAATCCATGATGCATCCATTGAACTTATTTGTGCATATCTTTTGAGTTGCCAGCAAAGAGGCTGGCAGAGTTTTTTAAAGACTGGCAGATGATGTGTTTGAGGAAAAGTTTACATTTTAATAGTTGTGGCCAAAACTAGCTGCTGTTGATAAACATGAGAATTGTGTTCTTCTTCATACATTACAAGGAATAATTGACAGGTGAAATGGGGAAACTAAGAATGTCATTTTTTAAATTCTGTGTCTGATTCTGCTGGTAACTCATTGTAGAGTAGCTCATTATAGAATGCATGAGGTCTTGTTCCCATAACCTCTGTGAACTGATGTAGCGGTGTTAGAGGCGCTTAGAGGAAGACCCCACGGTAAGTTTAAAATATTTTTCCTAATAAGGGTTTCCAAAATTTGAAATGCTGCAGGATTGTGGGTCTTCTTCAGAAATTACTCGTGTCCTGCATATATAGGGGAAAACAAGATGAAAGACTATCAATAGAGTATAAGGTTATCAGATAATACCTATCAACTAATATGCAAACCATACAGTCATATACCTATAATGGCTCGAGACTGAAAACCATTGCTAGCTGAACATTTGAGAAATGTTGGTATAAGTAGATGTAACTCAAAAAAACAAACCAAAAGTTAAATAAATTTTTTTCCCAATAGTAAAAATTCAGAGGACCACTGAAAACGAAGATGTTTTAAAAAAAATGTCCCCAGTAAAGTCTCATCTTTGTACAAGTTGCTTCCCTATGGTAAATTTCTTAATATACAGAAGAATCCTTCAACCCCTCAAAAAAAATTCTATTCATTATGTATTTCTTTGCCCTATATTGAATGAATCTGGGGAAAAAAAAACCAATCTGTTACTACACTTTCCCTTCCATAAGCTGAGTTTCAGGGAGGTTGAGAGACACTATTCAACATGATTATTTTATTTGCAGTATCCTGGCTGGCTACATAAACAGATAAAAATAATTTCTACATGTTTTGCGTGATTTAGGGATTTAATTTTTAATACATATGTAAATATTTATCATATAAATGTGGAAAAAAAAAGGTTCCTAGAGCTGCTGTGATTTTCTATTAGACAAATAACCACCTAGGTAGATAAATATGCTATGACATAGCCAAGTAAGTAAGGCAGTAAACAAAGCAATAAGCAGGATCTAGAAGTTGGTATTTGAAAGGAGCAGACCTAATGCCCATTTTTCTTCTGTTTCTCCAGAAAAGTCCATGGAGGATAAGTGTTTCTAGATGACTGAGAAAGCTGAGCTGATCACAACATGCTCTAAAACGTAGAATTATTTTGGAGAATTTAACTTCACCTCTTCATCGTCACTAATAACTATTTATATAGCATCCTATATTTGTGAGGTTCTCTTCAGAAATGATGAAAAAGATATGATCTCTGGCTCAAAGTAGAGAAACAAGAATCATAACTAGAGATGAAGGAAAGTGGGTGGGAGGAAGAAGGTTTATAACAAGTAAAGGTAATTGGGTGGTAATTGCATATAGATTTCAGCATTTAAACATAGAATCAGGACAGAGAGAAAAAGAGGAATAGCTTGAGCTGAGTGTTAAAAATTACAGCTCTGAAAAAGGCATTTGAAAGTAGGGAGAGTAACCACCAGCTCAATAGAAGAGACTGAGATACAAAAATGTATATGGAGAAATTGGAAGGCTTGGGATTGTGAGTTTCTAATGGTTTGCAATTCTCAGTAGAACAGAAAATTATCAAACGATGGGGGTAAAAGATGGGACATAAGATCTTTAAGTCCTTCCCTTATATTTTCCTCCACTCCACTGATATGTTTACATGTCTTGCTTGGTACCTAGCACCTGGAAATGCAAAATTTTGCCAGCAAGACAGACAGTGTCTAAGCTGTGGGGCTGTGATAATTTATACATTTTTGACCCCAGAAGATACCAAAGAATACCAGGAAGGCAAACGCTCTTCTGTGAAATCTGTCACACACATGAAGGACCCATACCAACCTGTCCTCTGCACCATCCTCCTGCAGAGAAAGTTGATAGCAAGAGATTAACTGAAATGTTAGGCTTTCATTCAGTGTAAATTTGGGAAAAACATTTAGGAATGTATGACGGAGAGGAATCTCTTCGGTCAGTGCATCCAGTCCTCTGCACACTCTGTCTCACAGGATCCCTTTTGTGAATAAAAGCTACGTCTTGAAATTAGCTCAGAGGTTATTTTTTCCCTACTGTTCTGGCTCCAGATTGCTCTAGTGTTTAGGTTTCCTTCATAGTTCCTAATTTAAACACATTTATGACCAGTTTATGACCTATTGGATCTAGTGGTTCTATTTCTTTTTCTTATTTTCTGACGTTTCCAGGTATGGTGTATTTATAAAAAGGAATCACAAACTGGTCTTTTGCCTTAATAAGATCTTCTCATTTTCTAGACTTTCAAAGTAGACCTCTTGTGCATCACAGAATCACAGAATAGTCAGGGTTGGAAGGGACCTCTGGAGATCATCTAGTCCAACCCCCCTGCCAGAGCAGGGTCACCTACAGCAGGTTGCACAGGACAGCGTCCAGGCGGGGTTTGAATGTCTCCAGAGTGGGAGACTCCACAACCTCTCTGGGCAGCCTGTTCCAGTGCTCCACCACCCTCAAAGTAAAGAAGTTCCTCCTCATGTTAAGATGGAACTTCCTATGTTCAAGCTTGTGCCCATTACCCCTCGTCCTATCAATGGGCACCACTGAAAAAAGACTGCTCCCATCCCCCTGGCATCCTCCCTTCAAGTATTTGAAAGCATTAATAAGATCCCCCCTCAATCTTCTTTTCTCCAGACTAAAGAGACCCAAATCCCTCAGCCTCTCCTCATATGAAAAATGTTCCAATCCCCTAATCATCTTTGTAGCCCTTTGCTGGACCCTCTCCAGCAGATCCCTGTCCTTCTTGAACTGGGGAGCCCAGAACTGGACGCAGTATTCCAGATGCGGCCTCACCAGGGCAGAGTAGAGGGGGAGGATGACCTCCCTCGACCTGCTGGCCACACTCCTTTTGATGCACCCCAGGATGCCATTGGCCCTCTTGGCCGCCAGGGCACATTGCTGGCTCATGGTCATCCTGTTGTCCACCAGGACTCCCAGGTCCCTTTCCACAGAGCTGCTCTCCAGGAGGTCGGCCCCCAACCTGTACTGATGCATGGGGTTATTCCTCCCCAGATGCAGTACCCTACATTTACCCTTGTTGAATTTCATTAAGTTCCTCTCTGCCCAACTCTCCAGCCTATCCAGGTCACGCTGTAAGGCAGCACAGCCTTCTGGCGTATCAGCCACTCCTCCTAGTTTAGTGTCATCAGCAAACTTGCTGATGGTGCACTCTATCCCTTCGTCCAGATCATCGATGAATATATTGAACAGGACTGGACCCGGTACTGACCCTTGAGGGACACCACTTGTGACTGACCTCCAACTAGACTCTGCACCACTAACCACAACCCTCTGAGCTCTATCTGCTAGCCAGTTCTCAATCCACCCCACTGTCCATCCATCTAGCCCACACTTCCTAAGCTTGCCAGTGAGGATGATGTGGGAGACAGTGTCGAAAGCCTTGCCAAAGTCAAGGTAGACAACATCCACTGCCCTCCCCTCATCCACCCATCTAGTGACCTCATCATAGAATGCTATCAGATGAGTCAGACACGACTTCCCCTTAGTGAATCCATGTTGACTACGCACATGCTCCTGCTCAAGTTTGTATTTGCAGGTAAGGTCTTTTAAAGGCTTTTTCTGTAGCACAAGCACTTTCTTACTGTTGCAACACATACCTTTCTCTAAGTATTGTATTATTCACCCTATCTTCTTGTACTTCCAGCACCTGAAAATCTTTTCCTCACTCTCCTACAGAAGAATGTAGTTATGGTGACATGTGCATTTTTCACCTCTACACTGTACTGCTGTTTTTCATTGTGTATATTGCTGAATGGAAGAAAATAATGTACAGTCTCAGCTGGTTACTGACCTCCCCCATGTATCAAGATGCGCCATAAACATATCTGTTGCTCTCTTGGCTGTCGGTGAACTCTGCTCAACAAGGCAATCCATAAATAAGACTGCAAATACCTTAGAGATTCTCCTTCTAGGTGCCTCAGCAACTGCTGGAATAATCTTTAACTATTTAAGTACAAGTCATACAGCAGACAGAAAAAAAATCATTTAATTGGAGATGAACAGGTTGACTAAGCTTCCAGAAAACATCAGCACTGAATCGAACCACTTGTTGACCGCATCAAGAGATTTCCCTGTTTGATCAAATCTTTCCATAAGAAACAGAATGCCATTTGTGACAACTATCCCCCTATAAAGATGATCTTACCCTGAACAGAACTTTGCCCACCTATTATCTGCTAAACACTCAAATATTGTAATGATAACAAAAACAAAGACCATAGAAGTATAATATAGATTCTACTTACTGAAAGCAAGTCACAGTATTTCAGCTTTACTGATCAGCACAGACTATTTCTCAATCAGAAATAATATTAATATTATTGTAGTCTATGACATTTGCAGGGGTGTCCAACATGGATATTCATTAAAATGAAAATAAAGCTTCTCTGGAGTCCAGTTGGTGTTTACTAAGCTCTTCCTTTTAAAAAAGTACTTGGACCTTCTCTTGTGTTTGCAAGATGAAGAAGAATGAATATACTTAGCCAAGCAGGAAGCAAAGAGAAAAGCAATTCGGAAATTCTCATATTAAAAAAATATGTTTTTTGAAAGATTTTTCCCTTTTTATTAAACCAAGAAATTTTCTGTTAAATGGAAGTCTCACACGGTGATATCTGAAGGAAATGTCAGGGAAATTTTAAGAAGGTGCTGTGTCTCTTTCTTCGATTATATTTAACAAAAGATGAAAAAGTAAATACTTAATTAGTAATGATCATGTGGAGCTCACTGCTGCAAAATAGCCCACCCAAGCACTTCTCAGGATTCCCAAGGACATGCACCGTGCTGCAATGTACAGCAGTGGAAGCATCAACCAGTGTGCACGTTTGTTTGCAAGAATGGGTGGCAAAAGTGGAACATGCTGCCTACAACCTAATAAAATAATCGAAAGATAAGGGCAATACAGTTCCCTTTCTACCCCACAGTGCGTGGTCAGCAAGGAGAGACCCACACCTGGTGCGTGCGGGTGTCAATGCAGGATTAAGGGGCTGTAGGTCCTGGTGCGGGTGCCCACAGGGGTATGGCCATCGAATCTCCACTAGGAGGGGGGTGAAAATAGCTCTGAGAAGAGGGATGCAGGTTTGTTACCCCCATGTCCCGGCGGGAGTTGTGTGCATTCAACATTGTGTGTCTGCGTGGGTGCCTGTGGGCGTGATTACAACTTTTGGGGATTAGTTACAAGAGGATGTCTCGCAATGCGTAGGCGTTCGTTAGCATTTTGCAAGTGTCTAGTGTTGTGGTTTATTTGTTTTATTGCTGGATTGATCCTGACTGTATAGCTCACTGATTGCAAGATAATGATGTGTCGTTAGCGAATCGACATACCTCCTTGATAGTGATTTGATTTAAACCACGTGAATTGACTGTTGTTTTTTTTTTTTTTCCCTGCAACCCCTAAGAATGAAGGCACTGGTTTTGAGGCACAGTATTAAGTTACACTCTTGGGCCAAAAATCAAATCTAAAGGGAATTTTGGAGGGATATTTTTTAAAAAGAAGATTTTAAAAAAAATTATTATTTATAGTCATTGGACTAGTTTTCAAAATAATAGCATATGACAGGTTTCTTCCAGACCTTTTCAGCTGAACTGAAACAGAAGGCCTCTCAGAACTGGTTTTCCCAGGGCATTTCTAACTCAATATCACAGAGACAACTCCAAATTTCAAAGGGCTCAGGTATGCTTCTGCACTTTTTGTTTGGAAAAACACCCTGGCCTCCTAGCTGGAGAAGTTCAGACCGGGTTCTGGATCGATACTCCATTTCATGATTTTAAGTTTATCTCCAGTTGAACTTCAGAAGCATAAATTGCACAAAGGATAATTAGTAGAGATCAACAAAAAGATAGACAGCAATAAACTTAAATATGAACAAATGCTTCTGCGATGATGCTTTTCTGCACATAAGCAAAGTAAATGAGGGTGGCAAGCTGTGAGGACCCACAAAATGGAATACTCAGTGAGTACCAGAATGAAAAGGACAGCCAGAGGTGGTGGTGCTGTCAGAGGAGAGCTGTGGGAAAGAAATGAGCAGAAGTATAAAAATATATGTAGGGGAGAGAGAGAGAGTAAAAGAAGCTTAGAATTCAGAAGTACACCAGAACACCCACTGAGTTTGTTTTGAACTAATCCAATCCATTTTTATTTTTATTTTATTTTATCCTTTTGGTCTGAAAACTAAAACCACTGATTCTTTCCTGCTGGTCTCTATGCCTCTTTTAGCTACTTTAAAGAAAAAAATAATCAAAGAATTACGGCACAGCACCATCTATGGTTGCTAAAACTCCTCAGAACCACAGCATTAGAGGCACCGGGCTGTGCTCAGCAGAAAATGGGCTGTTATTTAAAATATATCAAAGAAGAGTGGAAGCAATCGTAATAGGAGAGGGGGGGTCTCCTGTGTGAAACTTGGGTTACAAAGTTATTCTCTGATGTTATTGGGGCCACATTCCAGGAAGGTGAGAAAGAACTTCACAGAGTATAACAAAGTGCAGTTTATTTAAAAAAAAAAAAAAAAGATGAGGAAAATATTTCACTGACACAAGGAAAGGATGAACGCAATACCAGTATGAGCAGTCTGGTAGCAACGGCAGATGATCAGCAATCAAGATATAATTTCATTGCATCACCTTAAAAAGATCATCAGCAAGCTTTGCAACCTGCAGCTATAAGCAGAGATCCACTATATTTTTGGAGGTGTCAGTGGGACCATTAACTTCTTACAAGAAAGGCTGTTAATATGCAATAAGCTCAGAAATGTTAAGACCAAAGCATTAGTTTACCTGACTGAAAAATAAAATTAGACAGCAACAGTTACCGAAACATGCAGATAGTATTCTTGGCCAACTCCTTCCTGTGTGACACAATTTTTTCTGCTTTTTCTTTTTCTCCTTAGCCTTTCCATTCATGTCTTTAAGAGGATGTATACATGGCATGCCTGATATACCTGTCGTAGTAGTTGCTCATTTTAAAAAAGACCTAATTCTGCTCTTGAACAAAGAGTTATTTCTTGGTTCACTGAATTACACCTGCTTTGCTTTGGTGTAAATGAAAGGAGTTTAAAAATGCTTCTCAGGATACTACAGAGGCAATAACAAACTCCTGCAACAGGTCTATGTCAGACAGACAGACGATATGTCAATCCACGGATTCTGGCAGAGGAGGTTGCCATGGAATCACAGATACTTCCTAGATGTGAAAAATGTTATTTTGATGTCTCTTGAATTGGATAAGGAAATATTTGTCAGTAAGGCTGGGATTTACCTCATCAAGGTTTATCTCTCTAAAGTCAGGCATTATTCGTGTTCTGTCTATGGTCAGTAGGAAAACAGAGGCATCCTCAGAAGGCGTGGTCATGCTTGTTATCATGAATAATCAGGTTAGGACGGTTTTCTAAGTAGCATCCCTCTCCACCGAGTACAGAAGGAACCCCAGTTTAGGCTACATACCTAATTTTTCACTCTAAATTTCAGTAAAATGGATTTTACATTTCACCTTATTTTAGGAGGGAATTAGTGTTGTAGGTGCTTAACCTCCCAAGGCTAGAATACAGAAAAACGGACTTCCTTGGGTCTCACTCAATCCATACGAGGATGGAATCCACTCATTAGTGACAGGGTGGAAACTCCAGACTAAACCACCTAATGTTATGAAAAGTAACAGCATCTCAACATCAATGTAGGATCCTAAATAACCGAACTGAACCTCCCCAAGATGTGACAAGATTTGGGTAAAGTGTTTTCTTACACTATTTTAAAATTGTCCTTTAAGACAATTCACAAACATCCTCAAAAATTAATCACAATCAGATACCAAACAATAATCTAGACTAATCTCTCTTTCAGTTTTGGGCTATATTAATAAAATCCTTCAGCATCATATGTGTCTTCAGCCAATTGGTTTAAATGTAGCTCATCCCACAGGCAACTAAAGTTTTTCATAGAAGTATCGGTTCAGTTTCAAGTGTGTGTAACCTCTGATCATGACTGCTGTAGTTTAGCTGAGGGGCGAAATTATCTGACTACTTTTGATCAGACTAAAAATACAGAAAAATCCAAGGAAGGTGACAGCCTTGTTCATCAAATGAAGACACACCATCTTCATTTCAGTTAACGATGCCAAGTAATGGCATGCAGGAGATCATTTCAGTGACACAGAAAGAAGAGAGAGAATACTTCTATTGTTAATTACAACAATTAATTTCTGATGGATAGAACATTTAATGGAACAAAATAATTACAGGAGGATTGCCTGATTTAGTTATTTGATTATTCATAATTTTGAGAAAGGAGCTTTTCTGCTTTGCACAGTGCATAGTCTTGCTCCTGAGAAATAGGAAAGTTCTCCTTGCTAAAACGGAGTTCCTCATGGCTAGCTAGAAAAACATGGGAGGTACTTTTTGAGCTCCCCAACTGCTACAAGATGGGAAACTCCCAATTCTAAAATACATCCTGTTGTGGTGTGAAGACCCTTTGAGATTCAACAGTAAGAACGGGTGTAGGAAATGGTTGCCGAGTTACAGCTCCAGTCTGAAAAAACAATTCAACAGGATTTTTCAGTAGGCAATCTTCCCAAAAGATAAGAAATGGGAGAAAAAAAAATAAATAACCTCTCACTAATAAGCATAGTCACCTCAACTAAACAGAGACAAAATCTAGAAAGTGCACTCTATAAAAGTGATAATCATGTTGTGTTTCTTTATTTAACTCTGAAGCTTTTAAGATGCTAAGCTTGACATCATTAAAAAAAAACCCCAAACCAACAAAACCCAAACCAAAACATAACACCAAAAGAAACTAAGTAGCCAGAGTTTACATCAGGGAAAAAAGTGAAATCTTTCCTGAACAAGCAATTATCAAATTACAGACCTGTCACTACAGCTTCCTGCAAAGGGTCAGCACCTTCTCCTGTTCCTGACAGACAAAGAAGGTGTGACAGGCTTGATCAATATTTTAGTTAACTAAACAGCTGGCTAATAACAGCACTTATGACAGACAGTTTCGTTTCAAGATGATAAAATAAATGTCTTCTCAAAGATGTGTTTTAATTTCTATTTTGTTTTGTTTTCCTTTTCTTGCTGGTTGAACATCTTACATTAATCTGGATTTTCCCTCTTCAAGCCTGAGATTTGTGTGTTCAAAAAGAAAATTGCAATGAATCTTAGATGTGGGAAAAAATTATCAGAAGGCCATGTAAATTAAAAGAAGAACATTTTCGGTTATCTGTCAGTTGTAAAAGGACAACTTTGTTGAAAGGGAGTGTTAGCACATTAAATGCATTTCCATGTCACTCTCATGTGATGAGTCTTCTCCTCTTTTCCCATCGGACTCACACCAAGGAAAGCCTAGGGGTGCAGGGCCAGGCAGGCAGACCTGTCTGACAGAGGAGAAGACAATATCCATCGCTAATGTATTTTCCTTGCATTAGTGCTGTCTGGATTCCAGCTGATGAAACTCTACAGAAACCTGAGCAATTTTATAATACTTTTTAGTCTTGCAGTGACTTATTTTTTAACGTAGCAACACCCTACTTTAGAAACGCAAGCATTTTCCTTTGGGTTTCCAGGATCCTCTGATAGGATTGAATTTCAGTTCAGGAAAATGCGATGGAGTCTGACCATGCACTTTTTCCCTTTGGAAGTAAATTATGTTCATTGCAAGGGCAGTGTGTGTTTAAAATGGAAATGCATGTGCCCATCAATGGTGCACCATAATAAGAGGAATGCTGAGAACAAAAGCAGCACAGACCTCGATGATATCCTAAGCTCTGTCTTTGCAAACTATTTCCCTTAACTGCTGCCCTTACCAGCATTTGTTCTTCGGTCGGTCACAGCCAGATTTAGAGGACAGCATCAGAGCTCCTGCCTATTTTGCCGTGCACAAAGAATTCTGAAAAGGATTATATTGCAGATTTCTCCTTCTGTATAGTCATAACATTTAAAATACCATTAAACCTTTGCTTTTGCTGCTCTGTGGGTTCCTGTACCCTACAGCTTACCACATTTCAGAGTCTGCAGGGGTTCATATTGTACTCCAAGCTTTGTGTAATGTTGTAATGTTTCTATAAAGCCATTATGTAGAAGAATGTTGCAGGCTTTGTTTCTTATTTTTCTACGGCAGTTTCGTGTGACACTTATTTATATACCTTATTATGTATTGTAGTCCCTAGTGATCATTTTTCATAGTGATCTAACTTGTCTGGTATTCTTTCCCTAAAGGCCCTAAACGCAGTGGCTCTACATAATCTCAGGGCTTTAAAGCGGAGCTGTTCTGATGCTGCATTCAGCAGCTAAAGCTTTCCACTTGAGCTATCATCTTTGTGTGCAGAGTGTCAGCTGCATCTGAGAGGACTTGCCCTTTTGTGTGACAAAAGCTGCACTTCTGGAAAGAAGAACCACCCCAAAAGGGCGCTTCTTGCAAATGGCATGTGTTGATTTGGCCGAACGCACCACGTCTGTGCAGGGAGACGTATGGACTTCCCTCCATCTCAGCTCCAACCTGCCAGAGACGAGCTACAGCCTTTGCTTTGTCAGACACTGCTGAATATGACTTACACTGATGTGGCCAAACTCACAGTATTCAAACAGGGAATTGGTCCTGTTTCAATTTTTTTGTGTCCAAGCTCGCTACAAGTAGATGGAGTATTAGCTTAAAAAGTGCTCCGTCACAGAAACTTTCTCTCCAAGACGTCTAGTACATATATCTTCTTTTTTCTACCATGCATTATGATGCTAAGCACCTCATGACAAACTGATGCTGGGGAGAAGGAAGAGAGCCGAGAGGGAAGGGCAAACTGGAATTTACGTTTCAGTGGCTTCTGTCTGTGTTTATGTTCCCACCCCCCACGGACTTTACTTAATGCCTCAAGAAACCTTTTTTCAAGCCAGAAGAATGCCAGCCCCCGTGGGTTATGGTAGGGCTTACACTGCTTGATTCAGACTCTCATGCTGATTCAAATTACTTTCTATCACACATCAAAGAAACCTCCAAAATTTGGCATGTTCAAATTACAGCGCTATTTCTGGGTGTTGTTTGTTGCCATTAACCACTCAGAGCCTCCAGGCTCAATTAGCTGTTTCATTTTATATCAGCCTTTAGCATCCATGCATTCATGCATGAATCCATTCCTCCCTCCTTGTAGATTCTGAAGGATATTTTCACCAAGGCTCCCTCCGAAGCTTATAGCCCTTCAACAGCCCAACTGAACAGGGCTTTCTATGAGGCAAATCCCTCAGCAGATGTTAAGATCTTCTGAAGATCACTAGACCTCACATAGGCGAGGTGGAATCTCAATCTCTCCTTGAAAGTCAAACTGCCTCAACTGCCATTTAGTCTGCTTAACTTTGGTCATAAAAAATTTAGGCAGCTAATATAATTGAATTGCTTGAATTCCTCATGAATGCAACGAAGAGATACAGGCATCAGTACTGAGCAATCCACTCTTTTCAACGGTAGATGTATGTGATATGCAGGATAGATTGCCTGTGGAGGTGCTACATTCTCTGCGTTGGCTATAGATAATTACCTTTGATGACTAACTTTCATATGGATAAAATTAGATGATGCAATGATAGAATGACCTTGCACATGAATGGCTCCCAGCACAGGCAATTGTAAAAGCCTATGAACATTTTGTTATAAAAAGGCTGAGATATAAACATGAGACTTTAGTAATAACAGTGGTATTTACATACTTCACATTTTTCAGACCACTTGAAAACATCTAACAGTTGTTGAGTTTTTTATTCTGGTTTGGCTTTGTTGTTGTTTTGGGGTTTTGTGGGTTGGGGTTTTTTTTGGTTTTTTTTTTTTTTAATGTTCAGGCTGATTTAAAACTCATCAGAAAAAAATAAACCGAATCCAACAGCTACACCTCCAGGTCCACGTTACCCAAGTGTGTGCAGATTTTCATAAATTACATTTGAGACAAGAGTGTCAAGACCTTGAGTCAGGCAGAGCTCTGAGAAGGATCTGCTACATGTTTTCCTTAAAACGAGCATTCAAAAAGCCCCACAAAGACTTTGGTATTCTGAAGCGATTTTTTTTCATTTGAAAACCTAGTTGAACAGTGAGGTTTAGAAACAGAGAAATTCAAACAGTCTATAAAAAAAAAGAAAGGGTTTGAATACAAATCTCCTCCCTGCTCATTGTAGTCTCTTCTCCCTTTCCCCTCCTTATAATCAAACAATATCTGGCTTTGTGGTATGTAATAACCTCCAATAAACTCCACACAATCCCCTCAAGGCCAGAGGTTCATAAATGCTCCTTTCCCTTTGTGGAAGACAAAAAGATGGGAACCCCATCTGAGTTTAAGTTTATGGAACATTTGCTGCTCCTCAGCTGGTTCTCAAAACCTGACCCTTCCCAGTGCTCTCGGTGTTTCTTCTCTCCTGGAGCACACAGCTAGCACAAGGAAAAAAAAAAAGACATCCAGTAAAAACCCTTTCAATGAATATTATTGATCTTTGGAATACCATTGCCCTGATCTCACCTGGTAATTGACATAGTTCAGAATTTGTTGAGCATTTGCTGGATTTTTGAAGAAATCAAATGTTTATTTCCTATCTTCTGCTACCAATGGCTATGTAATTCAAAGAAAAATAATAGCAATATTAAATATGTGTATAATAGTTACAAAATGATCATAGTGCAAGTACCTGCAAACCCTGTCTTGTTTGTATCAAATGCGGATTCAGAGGCTCCAGGGAATCCCTTCAATATGGAATTCTAGCAGAATTTAGGAGGAAATTTAGTACTTGTCCCAGAGCTATCTGAGCTGTAAGTAAACTTCACGGAAAGGAAAGAATAAGTGAATGAAAATGGGAAAGCATCAAGTAGCCACAGGTACCAGGACTTTTCTGTCCTTTAAGTAGTTGGGTTAAGTTTCCTTTGAATGATTTCCACACCAAGAAATTTGTGAAGCCCCTGTCTACTCCTGGATCACAAACCGACAGCAGTGTCAAAGACTTCACTATATTTTGTTGGGTTTGTTAGCCTGTATTTCCTGGGCCCCATTGCAAAGACACATATTTGGCTTTGTGATGAATTGGGATGATGTGAACTGCCTGACATTTGATCTAAGACACAGCATGTGATGAATGCATGGGTATCAAATAGTCTATGACAGATGTGAAGCATCCGACAGGGAGAAAAAGATGTTCCATATCACAAGAGAAAGGAAGTTTCTGCATTATTTCTCTTTTTATGTTTTCATATCCCATCTTCAGAATCTCATGTTTCTCACTGGATATTTGATGCCATATTCAGGTACAGGCAAATGGCAAGAAGGAAGAATCCCAGGGATGAAATGAATCTGATCTGAATACAGAACCAGTGTTAGCAGGCAGCAGCGAGGTGCATGTTTGCTCAATATCGAAGTAGAAGAGTGAGTTTTATGAATGACTGCAGAAAGCCAAGTAACCTTTCAGGGAGCAAGAATCATCTGAAAAATTCCTGATAGAAAATTACAAAAGGGACTTTACAAGACAGCTGGTGTGCAATGGCAGAGAACCATTAACACTGCTGCTAATATTTAGCAGCTTAAGCACTGCTCAAATCATTGAAAGACGTAGACATTTGTGAAGTTTATTCTCAGAGGTTTAGCTTCAGATTTTCCTAAGAGTGTATAAAATAGGCACCGATTTACTCTCAGAAATAATACAATGGAATGAATATTAAGAATATTAATATAATTGTACTTATTTAAGAAGAAAAAGTGCTTCACCATTTTTTGGTCTTTTAAAGATAATGTTTTTCTGTATTTACTTCAAGTACGAAGTAATCACATAACTTCAGCACCTGCTGTCCAGAGCCCCTGGTGTTAGTTGAGACACAGACAAAAGACTTGGTAAATACCTTAGCTTTTCTGTGCTTCTATTTTTTCCCAACATATAAAATGGAGCAACAGCAATTTCTTATCTTCCTAGTAGGATGCTGTGAGTAATAACTAACAAATGCCTGCAAGGTTCTAAGAACTTTAATCCTATTTACCAGAGAGGTCAAACTCCTGTGCTTCCAAGAGGAAACAAAGATTTTATAATGTGAAAAAACAGAGGTTTGTTCCTGTTCATGCATTAGTCCTGAGGAGAGCCAGATATCTTTCCAAGCTCACGGCAAAGAGCTGTAATGTATGGTAGATAACTCAATACATCTTTACATGAATTAAAATCATGTAATTTTTGTTTCCAATCCATTTGTTATCCAAATTCATGCTTTATTGCAATGCTATGCATGTCTCTATGTCTTTGCTCCGAGGCAATTAAATAGAGTAAGCTCATGTATAAAGGTTCTTTTGCTTTCAGTGAGGTCTACTTTATTCCCTGGAGAAAGATACCCTGGTGTGTCAAACCACCTTAGAGAACAGATGGAATGAACACAGAAGTGTTTGGTGTATATATATGCATGTGTATATACATATATATAAAGAGCCATGCAGTCATGTTCAAGTGCTGTTATTTAGATTGTAGGTATGTCTAGATGCATCTTGGATGTTTTGAAGAACTCCATTTGAAGTTTAATATTGTATTGTTACTGACGTGCAGCCCTCATTCATGCACACGATAACTTTACCCTTTGTGCTAACCAGTTTAAACTTTCTTAGATTAGGAATTTAAAAAAGGTCCCAGAGGGTCATGTGAGAGTGTATTGTTTATTAGCTCTGGGACAGAGACCAATCCTCTTGCATAACCCTTCTAATGGCAAAATAACAAAGGGAAGGTTTGTGGTGGAGGTAGGAAGTACAAACAGCTGACTACCTGACAGTAACACGCTTAGCAGTGACGGTGGCTGTCACTCGAGAGGCTTTGTATATCCAAAGCCCTGCAGCCTTTGCCTGTATGCTCAAACTCAAGAAAATCCCTCCAAGTTAAAGTCCATAATGCACTCAAGCCACATAGGAGCTACATGTAACTTAATGCAATAATTAGACTACACAACTCTTATTTACAAAAGCAATATTTAGTCTGAACTGCCTGAAAACACATTAGCAAGATGGTAGACTGTATTCTTTCCTAGGTATTTAGAGCAGCTGTTGCATACTGTCATCTCATCCCTTCAGGTTATTTTAGGTTGCTACAGCCCATTGGAAATGAAGGGTAAAAACCCAGTCCAAAAGCAGTGTATTCTTTTACATTGTTGTCATATTACATTGTGTCATTTCATTTGATATTAAGAGTTGTCACATCATATTATACTGTAAGTCATGTAAATGGTAATGTGAGAGGACACACCAGATACAGATAGCAGGAGCCCAATCGGAATTCATTTGCACATCCTCATTGACTTCATTAGCCGGTTGGTATCTCAATATGATCACAGAAGTTTTCAGAAAATAGAATTCTTTTATCTAAGTGCATGTAGTCTAAGTAGGAGTACCAAGAGGTTCATGAGCAAAGGGAGATTTAAGTTACATATTGTGAAAAGATGCTAGGTTTAGGCAAGTATATATAAACATATTACACACACACCCTCCCTAGACATAGAATGTTGAATCTTATGCTGTAAGAGAAATTTTTTGAAAAATACTGGCTCTAAGACAGCTTTTCATGTTCAATAACTCTAAGGGCTTTTAGATTAGGAAACAGTTTTCCAGCAGAGTCTCATCAGTGGAATCCTATCAAACTGGATGGAAATGACAGTTATGAAAAGAGTAACTGTAAATACCCTGAGATTTTCAAAGTCATCTGAGATATTTTAAATTCCATTATCAGGTTAGATAACACATCTGTTACGTTTTGTTACTTTTTGGCATTTTTTTTCCCTTTTTTTTTTTTTACTTTTAGGGTTGGTACTCCTAAGTGTTTATGTGCCCATCCCAGAACCAGTATTTCTGATACATACACCAAAATTTCTTAAATCTGTCAGTTCCCTTCTATGGCCTAAATACTGAAGACAATCTTATGTCCAGAGAGTTTAAATCCTTTTTCAACTCTGAGCTGGCAATCAAGATCAAGAAGATTCATGAAACACTTAAGCATATGCTTAACTTCCCCCCAAAAATAGGAGGTTTGAGCTACTTTTTGAAAATAAAACTTCAAATAACTTGTAGCTTTAGCTATGAATCATCAGTAGAAATCATATTATAAAAAAAAAGATGTCCCAATACCTCTGGCTAATATTTAAAATAAATGGTATTGTGTATAATACTCTGACTGCAAGTCTCCGAAAGAAAAGCATTAAAGGGGCTTGCATATCTGCTTACATTTCTGTTTTCCAAAAGGATAGGAATTTAGTGAGTCTAGGATGTGTCACCCTCACCACACATGTTGAGCCATGCTGAATTGTGACTGTTATAGAGGGACTCTGCAATGTCTGTGCAGTGAGTCCAATATTTCCAGGACCACCTATGCCACTGTACATGTGACATAATGTCACCATTTCCCTTAAGAGATTTCTGAAGCAAACAATATCCAGCAGCAAAGAATAATTGCCAAACAGATCTTCTGATAAAATTGATGGAAAGACAGAGAAGACATTAAGGATACGGAAAGGGGCTAGAGAAGGTGCTCACGAATGAAAAACGTGTTCCATAAGGGCTTATTTATGCTAGATTTTTAGGTATAGCTAACATGCTAGGATGGGGTTAAACAGTCAGTCTTACGTTTCTTTGAGTGTTGAGCCTGTAGATCTTCCTACCAAACTAAAAATATTTCATGTTTACCCAAATTACATTTTCAAATTTTGCTTTTGATGATACAGCAATGCATACAACATTATACACATAAAGCTTCAGTAAGTAGGGCCGTAATCTTGGTTCAGTTCTGTAATTTACCATTAAATAAACAATAATAGTAATAGGAGAATACTGTAGTAGTTATCGAAACACTGTGTTTCTCTAATTTTTAATGTAATTTTAAGGCTAGTTTAAGTATGGTTCTCTTGAAGGTTACATCAGATAGATAAGATCTTTGGCTGTCAAATTCAGCAGTTGATGATTCCCATATTTATTTATTTTTTCAAATTTATCCTGCCATAACATAGATAAAGCCATTTTTTGTTAAGACAAGCTTCTGTCTGAAACTTTGTTTAGCTACTGCATAACTTGATATTATGACTTTAAACTTGAGTCATTGTGGAAATTTAAGCATGTCATGAGCTTAATTTATCCTGGCTACCACCTCTGTAACCTGGAGAGCGTTAATAACGTTAGGCTTTCAGTGGAGCTCCTTTCAATACCCACTAGTCCTGAGCAGCTTCCCTAGTCTCGTGTGCAGTGGCACTCCACTCCAGCATGATAAACATGTGCTCTTCTTAACTCTCTCCCTGACTGATTGGGACCTTGTCTCTAGGGTTTTGCATTTATAGAATCATAGGTAGAATCATAGAATCTTTTTCGTTGGAAGAAACCTTTAAGACCATCAAGCCCAACCATTATCCTAACACTGCCAAGTCCACCACAAAACCACGTCCCTCAGCACCGCATCTGCCTATCTTTTAAATACCTCCAGTGATGGTGACTCAACCATTTCCCTGGGCAGCCTGTTCCAGTGCTTGGTAGCCCTTTTGGTGAAGAAATTTGTCATGATTGCCTAAGGTCTTGTCTGAGGAAGAATGAAGCAGGCTTCCCACCCAAGTTCAGCTGCCCACAGCAGGCACCTGAAATAGAAGCTTTTGGCATGAATTCCTTCCATTTCAGAAATGTAGCAAACAGAAGTCACCAACCGCCTTGGATGACCCTTTTCCCCTCTAGATTATTGTGCAAAAAGAAATAATATTTCTGAATAAACGCAAGGTGTTGTTTATTCTAGACTTAATGCTATTTCCATTTGGTTTAGCCACCTTTTCAGTGAGTTTTGGCGCCACCCTGCCTCAACTTTGTATTGCAAGTCTACAGCGTAGGAGAGAGAAGGTTGATCAGCGTAGGAATGAGCTGTGCTGTGCCTGTGTGCTATATAGCAGTTACTTACAGAGTTTGGTACTTGATGTAGGGCACGCTTTCCTTTCTTTCTTTTTTTTTTAAACTATTTTTATTTTTTTTTTCTTTTTAGGTGTGTAAATGTGTCCTCAGGTCCCATTTTCATGACAAGTTTTGATTTCCACATGATTTCAATAGAAAAAAAAGGTTTTCCTACCCTGTCGGAAGCTCTAGTTTTGTGAAACACCCAGACATTAAAATTTCAGCACAAGATCGGTTCCACTGACGCAGGTGCTTACGCACATTTCTGCATCAGGTCTGAGGTGGATCAGGTACTACAGCAAAACAAGAACACCCACACCACCCCCAAAGCTGTGCTGAGGTGCCCAAAGCAGGATTGTTTTCCTTGTTGCTTCAACTGTCAGAAAAATGATTGACAAGAGGGTTTGTCATCTTTCTTGAGCAAGTTGATCAGTGACTAATGGTCCTCTTGATAATCACTGAAATACTGCACCAAAACAATCTAGCTGTTAATTTGTCAGATCTGAGTATTCTTCTGAGTCATAGGGCAAATTCATTTTATTTGAACATCAATTAATAAAAGAAGGAGGAAGGAAAAGAGATTTAAGCCTGATAAAATACCTCATTAGTCTATTTATATAACTGTAAATAGACATTTTTCTCCTTCTATTGTTTAAATTTCTTTGTTATATTACCAGGCTTCTTTTAATATGGGAGTTTCTATTAAAAAAAAAAACAATCAAACACAACAACTCTTGTTGTGGAAAAGTTTCCTTTCTTTCTTCACAAGCTGTTCCTGTGGAGCGTATGAGTTAGACTAGAAACTCTTAGGGCTTTTGGGTACCATAACTGGCTGCCTTGTTGAGGTGCTACTGATGGAGATCTCCATTCAGGAAAGCCAGTAGGAGCTGAAGGTACCCTACACACTATAAACGATGTTAACAAGCAGCTTATGAATGCTTCAAGAAGCAGATGTATTGCTTCGCACACTCGGTGTGGATATATAGAGCCAGCCCTCAAAATGACCTCCTCACGCTGAGCTCTGCTATTTCTCAGCAACAGCAGCTCTACCCCATGTCCCATCGGTTTTCTCTCATCATATATCCCAAGTGCACATCTATGTGTGATGTTTGTAAATAAAAATGACCCAAGAGGCTCCTAACTTGCCCTGTAAGTATGGAATATCCAGTGTGGACAAGTAACTCCTGGTTCTTCAGCTCCGGTAATGGGGTTGCCCTTTAAAGGACCAGAGGAGAAACGGGTCCTGCAATAACGGAGGGAGCTGTTGTCTGTGCTACATATCCTAGACCCAATTAAGTGCGTGGCAAGCGCACCTTGCTTTGTCAGACATGTCTCTTCCTACTGCCCAGGAACTCTCAGAGATAATTGATTCTGGCACTTCTATTACTACCCAGAAACACAAGGGCATATTTTTTACAGCCGCTCAGGCAGTAGTTTGAGGAGAATGGTTTTCCTACAGGATATTGCTTACACTACCTATTTGTGCCTTCACTGAGACTGTGTGCAGACTTGGCACTCTCATACCAGGCTGATGAGGGTAACATAAAAGTGATAGATTCAGAATGCCTTTCGTTGCAAGTTTTTTTATTTTTTATATGTCTGTCTGTGCTCTGTGTTCGGTCAATGAGGCAGCCTTTAAATTAAAGAAATTCCTAATACTCCAGCATCTAGGAAAAGGGGATCTGTTATTTATCTGACATCTTCTTCCTTTTATTTTTCTTTCTGCATTTTTTTGCTTGTGACTAAACATGGAATAGAACTTGCTCTCCAGTTACAAAATGTCATAGATTTCACAGAGAAGTAAATACAATTACATATGTGCATTCATGAGTGGTTTCATCACAGAATACTTGTGGCATGCAGAGATAAAAAATGTACACACAGAAACTATACATTCGGTATTATCATTCCTGGTTGCTGTGTCCAACTGTGTGCTTGTACACAGAGAAATGATTGTGTAGTGAGAACTGGAAGAAAAGGGGAAGAACTGGAAGAAATGTACCTTCAGTGATTATGTACAGGTAAGTGTCCCAGCATGTAACTTTCCTTCCAGTTCCTTAAGACAAAGAACTTACGAATATAAAATTTATCAGTGGATTTTCCATGAAGTAGTGGAAAGAAGAAATGACAGCATTATATTTGAGCAATGCTAACCTAAATCCAAAATTAGCTTTCAAAGCTGATAGGCCAAATATTCACAAAAAGTCTATTAAATTACGACTGAAAATCTACACACAGACAATGAACTGCATATGTGTCCACAAAAACTCACTTATGCTCAGTTTCTCCTATTAACTGTAGGCATGAGACTGTTTGCTCATAAATAATTGAATCTGGGTCAAATTTACTGCAGGAGGAATGTGACCATGCTGATAGATTTAGTCCTCGCTGAGAGCTGCTGCCTTGTGCCTCCATCTGAGCTTAGCACAGACTGCTCATTTGATACTTCACTTTGGAGGGGATTAGTTCAAACCTTTGCAACTCAGGTTTATTTGGGGGCAGAGAAGTAGGAATAGTTTGGCTAGTGGAAATGGCTACTGATTTCTCCTTTTCTGCTACCCAAACAGGCCTGAGCGATAACTAATTTTCAAAAACCCATCTGGATGAAGCAAGCTTTTTTGGTGCTTCGAGAGCAGAAAAATCACAGACTACTAGAAAATATTGGTCTGTCTTAGAAAGATGGGCTAAAGTGTACTTTCTTGTGCTGTCAGAGGTCTTGCAGTGGAGTTTTTTGAATTGTGGGCTGAGTAAGATCAGAGGCACATGGAAGACACTATAAACCATTTGAGTAGGTGCTTCTCTATGACTTGGGCTAATTGTACGAACCTTGCTGTTCCCCTGCTATCTTGGCCTCATAGGCTGTTTTGTCTCTCTATGTTGACTCTCAAAGGGTACGGCAGAAGAAGATGCTACAGTAGCATCAGTATTGTCAGGGGATGGGGTCATGAAGGGAGCTGTGCATGGGGAGCACGGGCAGCAACACAATTCTGCAAGAAGCTTCCTCATCTCTTTTTTTTTCCTCTCTCCCACCATCCCCGAACTCTGACACCCACACGCAAGACTGCTGTGCAGGTATCAAAGGAAGAAAATCTCTGCTAACAACGAGACATGAGAAAATTGTACATGCATAGCCACGTACTCATTTTGTATATTTCTTTTTTTTTTTTTTTTNAGAGATGTTTATGACATGCATTAACAGTAACTCTCCACACTGCCTTTTTGGAAACATGTGACTTCATGTTAATGGCTTGAGTTTGCTAACAATTTACAGGCAGACACTTACCACTCTAACACACCACTTACTCATTTGTTCTTCATATTTTTAATTTTATGTATATCCCTGCCTGAGCTCCAGAAATTACTTACTCCATCACCCACGCTGCTTCTCCTACTTAAAGATGTAAATGGGTCCCAATTGTACACGATATTTAGCATATGCTTAAATTTAAGCCTATGAATACTCCCACTGAGGTAAATGGGACCGTGTACTTAGAGTTAGGCTCACACTCAAATTGCTCATTCAGAGCTAAAAAAAATAGTCATGGACTTGGCTTCCTGATTCCTGCACAGTCCAACGTCAGCCCAGGACTTTGCTGTGTTTTGTGACTTAGCGGCATGTGTTTTTGTAAATCTCCCACCGAACAGTCATCCTGATAAGATCTCCCTCTCCTCTCTTTCTTTGCTGAGGTGTCAAACATCCCCTTCGCCTGCTGGCAAATGTTTTCCCTAACACAGCTCCGAGTGCAGAATCAATCTCAGAGAGCACAGACCGGCACCCAGCTGCAGGAGCGCGGCATGAGATGTCCTTACAGGTGTTATCCTCCACGGGCAATGCACCTTGCAGCATGCTTTCTACATCTCTCAAAACGGTGTTTTTCTCTGCTTTTCATGCTTTTTTTCCCAACCAGTGGATGCTTTGGATGATGGCTTTAAGAACAGTGAGGTCAGCAATGCAGTCTGTGCATATCTTAAGTGTTCTGCACACAGACACACCTGAGGCCTTGAAAAATGCAGTCAGATAACACAATCCTTATTTCAGGAAACTTGACCCCAAACCACTTTCTAATTCCTCAGAGACTTATCCTTTAGGAAACTTGATTCTGTTCAAAGACCCAGAGAGAAAGAGCTCTCCTATTACCCTTAATGTTTGTTCCCTGAGGATCAAAGTGCTTATATGTCTTGTACAACCATCATAGTACAGAAAGATGTCTAAAAAAAACCCCAGCCATTTATTCACAGCTTAAAATCCAAAATACAGTCTGAACATTTGAAAAACTATTTTTCTAACCTCTCTATTTTTTTCCTTTATACTTTTAAGTTCCATTCTCGTTACACTTTTTGGAGTAGGGAATTCTTTTCTATTGTGTTTTTATATAGGACAGATAATAAGAACTCTCTTTTAAATAGGAGCTCTCTCTTCTATATACTATCATAATAATTGAGCCTTTTTGACACAAACTGAAAACAATTACAGCTGCACATGCTTTTTATTTTTTGCAGCTTTTCACATGTGCTTCTAGATTGCTATGCAGGAATAATTCTTACTATAATATTCACAACATTATGTTACTTAATGTACCTGTCTGTTAAAAAAGTGTTTGATAAAAGCAAAAGATTCAACATCTCTAAGGAAAAAAAACACAAATTTCACAATGTCCTGATCTACTAAAAATAAATTTTCACTGGAAAACAGAAGACAGCTTAGAGGTAACGTTAGCAGATAAGGAGGAAGGATTATCAGGTAATATATTCATGTCTGAAAGCATCAGTTAGTGTTTTACTTCTGCAGATCATATTTTATATGGAATAGTATTTTAGCCATTTTACTTTCTCTTTTGCATTGTTTTCCAAAAACTATTAACAAAATAAAGAAAACAGCTTTTTTCAAACTACTCCATGGGTTGAGTAGGAATGGTAACCAAACAGAAAAAGGAACATTTTTTGCTCAATGGGAAACTTTACAGTTAAGGCAGATTTTCAGAAGGAAAAGCTTATATGGCATAATAGTCACCAATCCCTCCCAGCTCTGCATTGAGATCCCACAACCCAAAGATATCCAGGCAGGCAAAGAAACAGGATAAATGGAGGAAACAAAACATGATTGAAGAAAACCTCGTTTTTACAACTGATAGTCATAGAATGGTTTAACCTTAAAACGCGTACAGATTTCTTGAAGCTCTGTGGAAGCCGGGCATGTCAAGCATATTTGAGGTTGAAATTTTTGAAAGTCAAATCACTTATCGTCATCACACTTTAGCCTAAAAATCAGTCTCTCCACTTAATCAATTGGCCACATTTCATTTTAAGTATGGGCAGATGGACACAATTCAAAGTCACAATAAGACAAATTGTGTCATAATAATATGTTCAATCTCTGGATAAATGCCTATCTGATGTATGAAAACATCACCTAGTGTGTTGTGTGCAGGTTCAAATTTCATCAGAAAGGCTTAAATGTAAGAGTCAATAATATTGCTTTTTTACTTACATGTATAAAAAATGATCATTCATTACAACAACAGAGAATATGTGTTATTCCTTCACCACTCCGCTGAGAGGGTGAAGAATTCAGGGTCTGCATTTATTGTTTGAGATAGCCATTTCTTTACAGCAAATGAATTCTGGGAGAATACCTCCTTAAGATTTAGCTGCTGCATACAGGTTACTTTGAGAAATAAGATGATGTATCTTTTTGAGTACTTCATTTTCCATAAACAACCTTCAGATCTGTAGATAAAAACTATTATCTTAGTGCATTTGATTTACAGAGCTATTAGAAGTGGCTCTGTATTTAGCAGCAGGCCCTCTTGCAGCAGAAAGACCTGCTTCACCTGCCTGACATTGATCAGAGGGAGCTAATAACGATCATAACGCCAGTGTAGTGACTCAGAGGACAGTGGTGTGGTTGAATCCTGGGAAGACAATAGGTTCCTGACCTCCGCTCTTTCATTCTCCCACTCCTGTTGATGAAACTCATCTTTTAGTGAAGTATATTAATTTTTTACATAATAGGTGCTAAAAGTGGAGATGAACTATCGTCAAACGATGATTAACAGCTTATAGCTTATTCACACAGAACACGATTCCTATTCTTCCCCCTTAGAAAAGGAATTTACGGCATCAGATTTGTCTGCAGGTTGAGGCTTGCAGCTGCAACAAACACAGCCCACCCACTGAAATCAGCATGTATGTAACATATCAGGTTTGCAAGAACAAGACCTATAAATTGGCTTTCATGGGGTTTTCTTATTTGGTTGGGTGGGTTCTCCTCATACAGGGTTGGCCACGGCTTTAAAATAAATAAATAGATAAATGCGAGCACCCAGCATTATAGCCATTAAAATAAATTGTTTAACTCTCCTTACTCACTGATAAAAACTCTAATCAATTAATGGATTCCTACTCTAATTCTGTGTGTTACTAAACTCCTTGGCAGTAGATCCATTGGCCCAGCTGAAAGCCACATTGAATATCTCAGTCGTGATCAGAAGCAACTGAACTTTATCATTTATGGGATAGGCAATCGAATAAATTCCACAAGTGAGAGATCTGTACCCAAAATATTTGTCTATTCAACTCCAGAAATGACTGAATACAGACTAAACTTTTGGAGAGTGGTGTAATTCAAAAACCAGAGACTAAAAACTATTGGAAAATTTTGAAATAATTTGTGAGAGAAAAGAAAAGATTTTGGGTGTGAAGAAGTGTGGTTTTCCAATGTACTGATTCTGATTTTTTTTCTCTGCACATTTCTGTGTGCACTGCACGTAGAGTAAGCGGTCAAATATTTACCAAAAATTAATGTTAAAATTGTGTGGGGAACCATAGTGATAAAAACTCATGCGAATGTATTTGTGGTTGAACAGATTGTGCCTTTTTGCTGTCAACCACAAAAGCAAAACCCTGGGACTCATTTAATAAAACTCTGTTAGACATTTAGCTGGAGTTTAGTACAGCAAACACAGGATATTTGAGGCTTGCCTTTGTACATAGAGAAGAAAAAGACCTTAACTATATATGAAAAAATATGTGAGTAAACTCATCTACAGGAAAATACTATTATATGAATGGAAAGAGAAGATAAAATTGTCAGATAAAATATTTATTGAGACTTTTTAAAAAATTTTATTTTCAGTCTGGCCAAAGGAGATCATAACTGAACTGTGTAGAGCTGAAACATAATGAAATGGCTTTTGTTAGACAACCAAAACTTATACAAACTTATTTAATATTTTATAAACCCAGTATGGCATTTCATGAGATCAGACCGACTGCCTTTGACAGTATCGAGCATACTACAAGAACAAACATAGAGCAAACAAAAAATGCACTAAAGAAACAAAAAAGCTGTTCTGGAAGTAAAAATAGTGTAGCTTTCCTGTTAATTCATTTTGTTTGAACACATAGAAAGGAAAACAAATATCTAAATGAAGATGTCAACCAAAGTTGATCATGTTTCAAAGGACTATGGTGCCTGGTCTTGGCAAAGATTGAAGTAAGTTTGCATATCATTTAAATCAGTTGATTCCTTGACAAGAGGAGTAAACCACACCAAAAATAATAATAAGAATTCCCTGCTCTGTTCTAACAGATCTTCATAACATGTCTTTCAAAAAGAAATGATAGCTAATTTTTCAGTAACATGAAACTACATAGCTCTAGGCAGAGTTTCTTGTATTATCCTACTGGCTAGATACTATGAAGCATTTCTCAGTGCATACTGATGAACTGCGATTCAGGTGTGAACAAAACTCAACTGTTTCAATGGAATCATGGATTTTTACGAAGGTTTAAGAAATCATTTTTTATGTACAGATATATAAAAAAGATTCTGATGAGAAAATAGCAGAAACCACTATATGTGGCTTCTGCTTTAAGAAAGAAGAACATTAGTATTCTACTAATAGATAAAATGTCACCGGAAAGTTCACCTTTCTTCATAATACTGTAATTAGTATTTCATATACTATAATTTTACTCTTGATGAGATAAGCACTTTCTGAGGAAATTTCAATATCTATATTGCTAGTGCTGGCAAAAAAGCAATTTAAAATGACAAATTTTAATACCTAATGGCGGTCTGAACCTTTTGATATAGTGGCATGAATATCAAATATTTTAGGTACCTTCAAGGTTTTAGTGACTTTATAGCACTGCAAACAGGCCGTGCTCAGCCCATCCTATTTTTCCTCTATTTTCCCTTTTTTTTTTTTTTGTCGAAGACATCTTTCCGCGTGGTTCAGTTTTGAAGAAAAATTCTCTTTTCTCTGCCCTACTCTGAAAGACTGAGTGTCAGTTTTGTTCTGATCTAAAGAAATCTGAGACCGCCACTCAGAGATCCCTTTCATCAGCAGGTGCCAATTGAGCAGAAATGAATGGCTACAGAAAACCTTCAAAAATCCAGGGTGCATATTTGTGTAAAAAGTTGCAGCCAAAGACAATATGACATATTTCCTCTTATCTTGTTGACATGCAGGGACTTGTGTCTGTAATTCCCAGACATGCTAATTCTGTTCCTAAATACCAGCTCATAGTGACTGAACCGTACCTCAAAGCATTTTTAAAGGACTTGGTTTACTTTGGTGCTTTGCAAGGCCTAANACTCTGAAATACATTTCAAGCTCTTCATCCCAAAACTACAGATAAAAAAAAAAAAAAGAAGTAAAAAAAGAGAGGGACAAAGAACTATTAAAATGCAATTTTTCAAAACATATTGGAGATCAGAAAATTATTATTACTTCACTTCTGAAAAATTCCCTCGAGGCAGCCAGAAGCCAAGCAAACTTCATGGGACTGAGTTCTGTTACGGATCATCCCAAACTCACCAAAAGGGAAACAAAAGCTCTGCAAATATTTCAGATAGATCTGAGCCTGTGTTTTAGCTGATGTTGAGACAAGATTCTACGTTTTATGTCCAAACCAGGTGGAGCTGGATGCTTTTTGACTGAGAGTATTACAAGGTTCGCCATTGGTTCAAAGCCAAAACACAAAGTTAACAGGTGTTCACCGACACGACTCAAAGATGAAATACATTCTTGCTTTGTCACAATGAAGATAAATTCCTGAATTTTACAGCGCTGGAATAGTAAATCTCAGATTTTTGCTCTTGTGAAACATAAAACAGAGACAGGAACAGAACTGGCACTTTCCTGCTGGTTGGGCCTACCAGCTCTGTTTTTCAATGGAAAATGTGGTCTTTGACTCCTGATTCACTCTAGCAGCAGCTTCTGCCCACAGTGAGTGGCTCTGGGTGACAAAGTGCTTCTCCAAGGGGGAGCAATGGGGACAACTATCCCATCTTTTGCTCTGAGAATAAGGTTCTGTTCCCACCACTGCAGAACAAGAGCATTAATTTTTCACGCGAGCCTTTGCAGGGGTACAGGTGGCCAGCAGTGGGGGGTGAGGGGGCAATGCCTTAGGGACAGGGAGTGATAATCCACCAAACTGGGCAAAAGATGAGTAAGAGGGGTGCTGCAGTGCTCATAAATCCCCAAAACTTTGTGCCAAAAATCTTGTTACTAGTATAGCCAAGAGGAAGAAATTCAGTTGGCTTCAGTGAAACCAACAGGTGTTATTTTGCTCAGTTCACCCAAAATATGTTACAGCAAAGATAATGTGGAGGTGCAATGCTTCCTGCCACGAGTTGTAAAACTTACATAACAATGTTATATGAAACTTGAACAAGTTTAGTGACAGTTTGAGCTGACCTAAACTTCCTAAACATCTTTTTTTTTTTTTTTTAAGAGGAATTACACATGACACATTAATGAAACTGACATCAAGGACTATCAAAAATTCCCCTCTACAGATATGGCAAATTTTAAAAGTCAACAGTGTAACGGGTAGAAAACAAAATGGAGGCACATTTTCTTTTTACATATCAAAAATCTCTGGAACTGTGTGTCCTTGCAGCTGCTTAGGAAACAGCTTCAAGTCTAGAGCAGGAAATTAGTCATCATACTTGCCTAAAACTGACCCACACGTTTTGCCAAAAATTTTATGGAAAAAATCAGGTTTAGAGCTATTTAAATTCTTTGTGAAGTCATAAAATTCTTTATGAACAGATACAAATGATAAAAAGGTAGACATTTCACAAACATATATTTTATTTTGGAATTGAAAAAAAAACCCCACAAGTTATATTTGTTTTAAGAGAAATCGAACAGACTTTTAAAAAGGGTCCAAAGTAGCCTCAAAAACCACAATATGTAAGGTCAATCACATATGAAATTGCTGAGTTTAATTGCTTATTAAAACAATCAACCGCTTCGCAAACCTCAGTGATGAACATTGTAACAGGATTCCCCCCCAAAATTTCTTAACAAATGAAAAAGGAAAAAAAATACGTTTCTGACATGTCTTTACCCAAAGTTCTTATATGACCAACTGTGTCACCATCATCCACAGAGACAAGTTCTGCTATTTAGACTTGTTAACTTCTGTCTATTAAAACCCTGGTGTAGACAAAACATTTATATTCCCCTTAGGAGAGTCAGAATTTTTCCAGAGGTCAGAAAATGATAATCTGTCCAAATAAAAGTGTTCTGTAAGAATGTGTCTATGTCTGCATGAGTAGCTTCACTCCGAGTTTGATTCCCCTAACTGCTTAAATGCTCCAGCAATCACCTGTAAAAATCTATTGCAGGGTAAACTCGAATTACGTTGGTTTGGTCCTTGTTTGAAAAGTACCAGCAGGGTCCCACACTGGCAGGAAAAGCTGTTTAAGAGCATTTTTCCTGGGCTGCCAATCGGAGACGCACTGGGAAAGATGGGAGCGTAGGGAGGAATTGTTATTTAACAACCATTTCACTGTGTTCACCTGTTAGTAGTAGACCAGCAGAGTTCAACATCAGAGAGGAATCAGAGGGTGCTATTTAAAAGCATTTTTACCCCCTGCCTGGGGAAATATAGAAATAGCCATTGCTGTTCCATCTCTAAAAGGTGGGTGGAGTTGAAAGTGGTTTTAAAGAGCATAATTTTGCAGCAAATAAATCCGGGCTCTTCACCAATATTTCCGCCTAACATTTTTATAAGAAAGTGTCGGTGTAAATAGTGTCTACATTTTTTATCTCTTCTGTATTTTAAAATCTTTGGATAGAATGTGTTTGAAAGTCACTGAGATATATAGGTATATATAGCTCTAAAGATGTATACTGGGATATACAGTTCTAGATATGGAGGGGATGGTAAGGTCTAGGATATTAACTGTTGCCGGCACAACTTAATGCATGATCAACAGCCGGGATTAGGCATAAATTTGAAGTTTTTCTTCATGCACTAATTGTGATTTCGCAGAGGCACGTGTGTGTTTAGGTCTTAGCACCAACAGCTTACTTGCCTGCCCTGGTAGGGCAGCACGTGGTCCAGGAGTTGGAGCTCTAGAGGTCATTCTTCAAAGAAACAGAAAATGACTTACGGGAATGTCTCAGCATTTTGGAAGCCTTGACATTGTCTAGACAGGTCTAGTTTTAAACTGTTTATCAGTGGAGTCAGCCATGCACTGCTCACTGGTTGCCTGCTTGAAAAAATTTTCTTCCTTAATTATACAGCTCTGTGTATATACCATATTGTCTTGGCTGTATTTCATAGAGTTATATGAAGCAAAACAGTCCCCTCAGTGTGCACATAGTTGTCTGGGACAATATATCATTCTTTTTGCTTGTTAACAGTAAAGGCTATATAAAACAGCAGTTTAACTAGACAGAAAAGGGTTGTATCTTTTCACAGCCGTGCAAAGACTCTGTAAGAAAGATGTTATTAAACACCTTTTAAATAGTAAAAGCTCCCTGGGTTGTGAGCTAGGACAGTTCAAGGCAGGAAGGCTGATGGGCTGGATTAGATAGAATGCTCCTGGATGACTCTTGTGGGACATATCTGGGGATCAGAGGACAGTGTGGCAGAAAGAATGGGAGATTGTGCCTTCAGGAAGGACTGTGAGCAGTTCCAGAGAGAGAAGAGGTGAAGGAGGAACACCAAATCCCAGCCCAACCCAGCCCGTACACCTCCCACCACAGCCTTCATATGGAAATAGGGATATATGTATAAAATTTTTCTAACTGTAGTCCTATCTGAAGCAAACTCTTATCTTTTCTTGTCTTCATTACATTGTAAGTTAAGGTAAGAAGGCATTGGAGGGACTGAGTCCCTTAGTTGAGTTTAGGAGAAATTACAAACGCACAGCCCAAACTTCAGATGCTAAGAGCTAGTCTCAGCCTGAAGTCGCACAAAAAAAAAAAAAAAAAAAAAAAAAAAAAAAA